>RJWT010048461.1:0-11145 GCA_004365215.1 Cuniculus paca | reverse complement strand
AATTAGAATGCATGAAACAGATTCAAAGAGATATCCAGGAAGTGAAGAAGGCCACTGAAAGCTGGCAAACTGCCTCAATGAATGTGGAACTAGACATTCAGATCTCGAAGGCATGATGGCAGCTAGTGAGGAAGAAAGGAAACGTCTTCTAAAAATAACAAGGAATCAGGATAGAAATTCAGCAGTTGCAAGATGTCACAAAGAAAAACAATATAAGACTAATAGGTGTAAAGGAAAAAGAAAGAGAAAACACAAATAATATAAAATCACTATTTAATGAAGTCATGGCTCAAACTTTCTCAAACATGGGAAAGGAAGCTAACATACAGATAAGTGAAGCATATAGAACTCCAACTACCAATAACCAAAATAAATCAACACCCAGACATATAATTATCAGCATTGCAGAAATTCAACATAAGAACAGACTATTAAAAGCTGTGAGAGAAAAGAAGCAAATCACCTATACAAGAAAACCCATCAGAATCACAGCACACTTCTCAACACAAACAATGAAGTCAAGAAGAGCATGGAGTGAAGTATTTCAAGTCATAAAGGAAAACAACTTCCAACCCAGACTGATGTACCCTGCAAAACTATCCTTCAAAATTGATGGAGGAATAAGATACTTCCATGACAAAGAGCAGCTGAAGAACTTCATGACCACCAAACCAACCCTGCAAAGAATACTAAAAGATACTCTAGATAAACAGGAAAATAGATATGATGTCAAAAACATCAACAGAAGAAGAACACCAAGCAGGGAAAACAATTAAGAAGAGGGAAAAGGTAAAGAAACCACTGCAGAAAGATAACATGACTAAAACAAGCCAGTATATATCAGTTATAACCATTAATGTAAATGGCCTCTATTCACCAATCAAAAGGAACAGACTGGCAGAATGGATCAAAAAACAACATCCTGCCATATGCGGTCTACAAGAAACCCATCTAACCCAAAAAGAAATACATAGAGTGAAAGTCAAAGAATGGAAAACAATAATCTATGCAACAGGAACCCAGAAAAAAGCAGGGGTAGCTATTCTGTTCACAAATGATGTAAACTTCCAACAAATAATGGTCAAAAGAGATAAAGAAGGTCACTACATACTGGTTAGGGGAAAACTCCAAGAGGAAGAAATAACAATCTTAAATATATATGCACCAAATATGGGAGCACCCAACTATATAAAACAAATATTAATAGAAATGAAAAATCAAATAGGCAATGACACAATTATAACAGGAGATGTAAACACACCCTTGACTCAAAGGGACAGATCAACTAGACAGAAAATCAGCAAAGAAATAACAGAACTGAATCAAACCTGTGAACAAATGGACCTGTAGACATCTACAGAGTTTTCCACCCAACAGCATCAGAGCATACATTCTTCTCAGCTTCACATGGTACATTCTCTAGAATAGACCATATATTGGCCCATAGAAGATGCTTAAATAAATGCAAAGGAATTGAAATTATCCCATGCATACTATCTGATCACAGTGCCATCAAACTGGAAATTAATGACAAAAGAAATTGCAAAAACTCCATAAACACATGGAAATTAAATAGCACACTCCTGAACAATCAGTGGGTCACAGAGAAAATTAAAGAAGAAATTATACAATATCTACAAGCAAATGAAAATACAAATAAAGCTACCAGAACCTGTGGGATGCAATGAAAGCATTCCTCAGAGGGAAATTTATTGCTGTGAATTCCCACATCTGGAAAATGGAACGAACACAAATAAACAATCTGATGTTACACCTGAAACATCTAGAAAAAGAAGAACAAGCCCAACCCAAAGACAAAAGAAGGGAGGAAATTGTAATGATCAGAGCAGAAATTAATGCAATTGAGGCTAAGAAAACAACACAAAGAATCAACAAATCAAAGAGCTGGTTCTTGGAAAGAATAAATAAAATTTATAAGCTGCGAGCCAACCTTATTAAAAAAAGGAAAGAGAAAACTCAAATTCATGCAATAAGGAATGAAAAGGGTGAAAGCACTACAGACCCTGTGGAAATACAGAAGATCAACAGTTCCTATTTTGAAAATCTTTACTCTCATAGGTTCAAGAACACTGAAGAAATGGACAGATTTCTAGAAACATATCAATTACCAAAACTGGACCAAGAAGATGTAAAACTACTGATTAATCCAGTTTCACTTAATGAAATCGAAAATGTAAATAAAACCTTACCAACCAAGAAAAGTCCAGGTCCTGATGGATTCACAGCTGACTTCTACAAGAAATTCAAGGAAGACTTAATGCCAACACTCCTCAAACTGTTGAATGAAATCAAAAGGGAAGGAAGTCTCCCTAAATCATTCCTGAAAGCAAGTATTACACTAATACCAAAACCAGAGAAAGACCGAACCAAAAAAGAGAACTACAGGCCAATCTCTCTAATGAACATCAATGCAAAAATCCTCAAGAAAATACTGGCAAACAGAATCCAGCAAGTCATCAAGAAGATTATACACCATGACCAAGTAGGATTCATCCCAGGAATGCAAGGATGGTTCAACATATGCAAATCAATTAATGTAATACACCATATCAATAGAGCCAAAGATAAGAACCACATGGTCATTTCAATAGATGCAGAAAAAGCTTTAGATAAAGTCCAACATGCTTTCATGATAAGAACCCTAGAGAAAATTGGAATAGATCGCCTTTACCTCAATCTGATAAAAGCCATCTATGACAAACCAACAGCCAGTATCACATTAAATGGTTAAAAACTGAAAGCTTTCACTCTAAAATTGGGAATAACACAAGGATGTCTACTCTCACTGCTCCCCTTCAATATAGTGCTGGAAACATTAGCCAGAGCAATTAGACAAGAAACAGAAATAAAAGGAATAAGAATAGGAAAGGAAGAAGTTACGTTATCCCTATTTGCAGATGACATGATACTCTACATAAAAGACCCATAAAACTCCATAGAAAGACTCCTGGATATCATAACCAAATTCAGTAATGTAGCTGGATACAAAGTCAATACTCAGAAATCAGTTGCATTCCTGTACATAAACAACAAATGCACTGAGAGAGAAATAAGAGAAACCACACCCTTTACAATAGCATCCAAAAAAATGAAATACTTAGGAATCAACCTAACAAAGGAAGCAAAAGATCTATTCAATGAAAATTAAGGTACTCTGAAAAAAGAAATCAAAGATGATCTCAGAAAATAGAAAGACATTGCATGCTTGTGGATAGGAAGAACAAACATTGTGAAAACGGCCATTCTCCCAAAATTATTATACAGATTTAATGCAATTCCCATCCAAATACCACTAGCATACCTCACAGATCTAGAGAAATCATTCTTAATATTCATCTGGAACCACAAAAGACCTAGAATAGCAAAGGCACTTCTGGGCAGCAAGGGCAGGACAGGAGGCATCACAATCCCAGATTTGAAAGTATACTGCAAAGCTACTGTAATAAAACCAGCATGGTACTGGAATCAAAACACACCTGAGGATCAGTGGAATAGATTAGAAGATACAACCTCAAGTACAACCACACTCAGCCACCTTATCTTTGACAAAGGGGCCAAACATGTACACTGGAAGAAACATAGCCTCTTTAATAAATGGTGCTGAAAAACTGGCTTTCCATATGCCGAAAACTAACATTAGACCCAATCCTATCACCATACACCAAACTAAAGTCAAAATGGATCAAAGATCTAAATATGAAAACAGAAACACTAAATCTGCTGGAAAACAAAGTAGATAGAAATCTGGAAAACATAGGGGTAGGTGGAGAATTCATGAACAATTGCCAAACTGCACGGGAAACACTTCCTGGAATCAACAGTTGGGATCTTGTCTTATTAAAAAGCTTTTGCATGTCAAAAGAAATCTCCAACAGAGTCAAAATAAGACCCACAAATTGGGAAAAAATTTTAGTCAACTGCCTTTCTGACAAAGGTCTTCTATCTAGAACATATAAAGAATTAAAAAATATCTGGTCCTCGAAATTCAAAGACCCAATCCAGAAATGGGCATCTGAGATGAAAACACACTCCTCAGCTAAAGAAATATGTATGGCAAATAAATACATGAAAGAATGTTCATTATCATTGCTCATTAGAGAAATGCAAATTACAACAACTCTGAGATTTCATCTCACTCCAGAAAGAATGGCAAGGATCAAGAAAACCATCAACAATAAATGCTGGAGAGGCTGTGGGGAAAAAGGAACCCTTCTCCACCTTTGGTGTGAGTGCAGACTGGTGCAACCACTGTGGAGGTCAGTCTGGAGGTTTCTCAAACACCTAGGATTGGAAGTCCCATTTGACCCAGCTATTCCGCTTCTGGGCATATTCCCAGAAGAAGTGAAATCATCTTACCACAGTGATGTATGTGCACCCATGTTTAGAGCAGCACAATTTGTAATAGCCAAATCTTGGAATCAACCCAAATGCCCATCAATTGAGGAATGGATTAAGAAGATGTGGTGCTTTTATACAATGGAGTGCTATTCAGCTATAAAAAATGATCACCTTGAGGCTTTTATAGGTAAATGAATGCGACTTGAGACTATACTCATAAGTGAAATAAACCAAGCACACATGTGTAAACACCGCATTGTCTCCCTAGTGTAAGAAACTGAAAGACTCAATAAGATACAAAATTCCTGATAAATATGGAGAAATGGTTCTGAAATCCAATGGTGCTTTTATTCTTTGATTTGATTGGTTTAACTTCCTTTCCTACTATTTGAAGGCAATATGTGAGAAGATGGGAACAGCTCTTTTGAAAAATGAGACACTATGGTAGCCATTGCTGGTTTCTTGTTGTCAGACTTGAAGGCCTATAATGCTCTTTTGTTTTATCTGGTTTTATATTACTTTGTTTTGTTTGAGTTTATTGTCTGTAAATGTGTGAACAACCATTTTGAGGAAAGCAAGAGACACTGAGGTAACCATAGTTAATCTCCTGTTGTTATTTTTTGAAGACCTGTGTAGCTTTGTGTGTTCTGTTTTGAAATGCTGTATTGTGTTTGACTCTATTCTGTTTTCTTTTGCTTTTTTTTGTTCTGTTTTGTTTTGTTTTATTCTCTTTAAAATAATAATAATAAAAAAAAGCAGACAGGTCTGTTTTCCTTTGCATGTTGGGCTTTATCTTTCATGCTTGTCAATTTACACAGTTTAAGCATTATCCCATATGACTGACAGCTATATTAACAATGTATATTCATATATACACAATCCCAATAGGGATAGAAATTTCCAGGACAGTATAGTGTATGAAAGTGGTATAAGATAGACAGGAAATGGGAAGACGACCATATCTGGTAGAGTTTGATGAGATGCATAATTTCATAAAATTCTAAGTTACTGTCAATATTCTCACTGGACGTATAAGTCTTGAATAGGATATATATCTTGTATTCATATATACTTAGTCAGACAGACTATTATAGCAAAGAGAGGCCAAACATTTTGTGTAATTCACTGTGCATCTGCCAGTTCAAATTTGGAGACATTTCAATATTTCAAATAGCGTCAAGATGTGATTTACATATATGAAATCATGAATAATACACAACTTGGAATAAAATAAGCTCTGTTTTGCTACCTTACAAAATTTTTTTAAATGAATGTAATGTAAAAGTATGTAAGTAAAAAGGTCGGTTTTCATTTATATCTAGGCAAAATCAAACTTGAACATGATTCACACATTTGAGTGCTTTGCTGGAGACCTTGCAATATTTTTGAGTAAAGTTACAAGCATATATATTATTTGATTTCGTTTCAGCAAATTTCTTCACTATGCAGTATTGTCAATATTTTCTCTTTTTTTCCATTTTTCCTTTTTTATTAACCTTTGCTATTTATACATATTCACGAGGCTTTGATATTTCTGCGTATACATAGACCACACATGCAAACTTGAACTTTCTTGAGTTTTAAAGTTTACAAATGCCTAAAATTGAAATTAAACTCAGGAAAAACTGCTCAACTGAAATTGTCCTTCAGTAATAGATTTATAAATGAACAAATGTTATGTTTAATTGTGATGATTGATTATATAACGAACTGTTACTATTGTGGAAAACATGATACAATATTTAAATCATTATAGGTATTTTCATTACCAATATATTGAGAATTCAATTCCTACAGTATTTTAAGTTTTTACTCAGGGTTTTATTATGACAGGTTATAATAAAAACTAAAAAATGAGTTGTATTTAACACAATCAAATATAACTGAAATCAGATCATGATGTATAATTCTGAGAAGATGGTCTCTGAAAATTAATTTCAGTATTTATTTTATTAATCTTCATGGCTGCAAAAATACTTTTATGTAACTGTTTTTCTTCACTTTAAATAATCAGGCATAGTGTTGTTGCATTGTTCACATAGAAAAAGAAAGATTGACCTTTTGAAAATGGGCAAGAGACCAAAAAATGGAGTTAGTAGGGAAGAAGGGAATTTAAAAAGCAGCAATATATATATATATATATATATATATATATATATATTATTTACATGTGCCAAATACTCACAATAAATGTAATCATTATGTACTGCAAGCATGTCCTAATAAAATAAAATACTGAAAAAAAATCTTTTCAAATTTTTTGGCAATCCTTTTAAAATGACAATTAAATTTCTATCTATTTGAGAATTTTTTATTAGACAGTTGATAACTTTCTGTTAGCAAAAATAGTTTCGTGTATAAGGGAACCTTGAACTTTATTTTTTGACTCACCTGGTTTACTTTTGGGGGACATGTAGTGTTACCATACTTATATTGACTCTAAATTTAATCTAAATGGTTTAAAGAATTTAGTTGGCATTCTTTCATTTCAAATTTGAAATGTTATCAATCAATATGGTACATCTTTAATGTGATCCAGACAATCTCATATGTAATCTGTAATTGTTCCAAAAGATGCTATCATTATTTGGCACTACTGAGATTCTGTCACCGGTAAAAAAGTAGAAACGTGAGCATTCGTAGTTCTCATAGCCAAAGAGAATTGCTGGATTTTTACCAAAATTCTGAGTTGTATATACCTTTACCCTTATCAACCATGTTCCTGCCATTATAGTTTGCCTTCAGTGATTTTACAAATTATTTAAAAGAGACGAAATCTATTTATTTTAAAAGCATAACTCAATAATAGTAAATATTTTAATGCAAAAATAATATCAATTCTAGATTTCAATAGCCATTAGAATGCCATAAAAAACTGGTTTCCTGCTTCAGGTATATTGAGACTACACATACATTTAATACGTGCACATATAACTTTAAAAATAACACAAACTGTTTAATATTATAAAATATCACACAGGCATCATGTGTGACAATGGTCCCAATTCTTCTGTAAATTTATAAGCAAAAATTACATCACAAACAGAATAAGCAAAATAGGTTCTCAGCAGTGTGAGAAAGTTTTGCTTCATTTAAACTAACATATGGTATTTACCAGTGATGATGAGTAGCAATTAGTAATTTGTGATGCCCTGAAACATATAGGGCTTTTGTTTAATATGTTTCATTAGCTCCCATATTCAGAATCTTAAGAAGGATGAAGGAATGAATGATCTGGTTTCTAGGGACGGTTGGTCATACTTCTGGAAAGTGAAAATCTAGATTCAGATTTAGGCTATTCCTAGCATCATTTGCAGCTATGCATTGTTTGTATAGAAAATTTTACTCAGACACAAGGTCTGTAACATTTTCAACTCCAAGTCCTTTAATACCTATCTAGATGCTAGCATTAATGTAATTTCTATCTAGTATCATATAATTTTTCCATATATCCTTACAAGAAGTCTTTAAATTGGCTAAGTAGAAATTAACATTCACTTTGTACGGGAAGGAAAAAATAGGCTTGAAAATTACCTGATTTCTTCAGTATCACATAATATAGTAAAACTGGAATTAAAATTGGCCTCATTTTAAACTGAGGAATGGCAAATGCATTTATTTTAAAATTTTGTAGTCTTGCTGTATGACAAATAAACTCAGTTGGAGAAATTACGGAATGATGAGCACATTTAGTATTGATTTTTAATCAATATATATATCAATAACATTGAAACTATATATATATATATATAGTTTCAATATATATAGTTTCAGTCAATGAGCAACTTGACATATGCATCAAAAAATAAGCAACCTGTGTAAGCAAAGCGATTCTAAGAGTAAAACAAAGAGTGATTTCACCCTTAGCAGTACTTTTTATGTGCATAGTCAGGAAAGTTTGGATATGAACTTTTATGGGACAGGCTGGGAAAACATTGTAGAATTTTCAATGTTAGGAGAAGAATTTAACACATGTACTTGGTAATATTTAAATATTAATGATGTTGACTGTTTGAATAAGATAATTCAGGCTAAACCTTAAACTTTTGCATTACTAATTTTGTAGCAATGTATGAATTGCTTGAAAGACAGATAATGCAATTTGACAGACAAATTTGAATACCATTACAAACCAGGCCAGAAAAAGAAAAAAAGTGTTGGAAAAGCAAAGACTCTAAATGAAAAACGGATGCATTTGAAAATAATACAGTTTATATAAAATATTTCTTTGGATTGAATGAAAGTTCAGAAAGAGTTTAAGAACATGCCGGTTTTATAAAATCTATAAAGCAATTAGCAGAAATAAAAGAATCAGGAAAATGCACTGATTTGAAATACTAATTCTAATAAAGATTGCAACCTTTGACAAGTGTATTAACTTGTTCTTTTAACTCAGATTCTTCATATTTTTGTAATAAAAGGTGTCACTCATTATGACAATCGTTTTATATGTTACCTTACTTCCTAGTACCTTTTATTAAAGGTAAGTTCTTCATGCAAGGGTATACAAAAATACTCAGGATCATAACGTTTATCAAAATTGAAACCAACAATTTTATTTAAACACTTAAATACCATTGTTTATAATCTTTATCATTACATCTTATTATCTTCTTCTTGTATAAATAAAACAAGATGTAAGATCATACTAGAGTCTCCCAATATGTGGGGCTACTTAATGTCTATTTAATATGTTTGCCACAGGCATTTACTCCCTGTCTTAGTTACTTTTCTCATTACTGAGACAAAATGCCCAACACCTAAAGATAAAGGAGGAAATATTTATTTTGGCTCACAGTTCGTAGAGGCTTCAGTTGAAAATTGACAGACTCCAAGGCAGGCTGGCGTGTCAGAGGAGCATCACAGAGTAAAAAAAAAAAAAAACAGCTCATGGTGTAGAAGACAGAAGGCAGCAAGCAGAAAATGCAGAAAGCAGCAACTCTGATGGCCCTTATATTCTATTCAGGCTGTACGCTGTAAGGGCAGGAAGCACTCACACTTAGGGTGGGTCACGTATAATCCTAGCATTTTACCATTAATGCCATAACTAGATTGAGCCACCTCCAAAAGTCTTATCTATTACCACATGAGGCTTTGGAGGGTCATCTAGATGTAGCCACAATAGTCTCCTAAAATTTTTGAAACGAGGGTTTCTTTGTAGTTTTTTCTTTTTCTCCATTACCTTTTCTTGCAGGTCAATGAAAACTTTTGTTTTAAACATGGGCTGGTCTTTTACTGAGAATAAATTGCCATATACAAGAAGAAAATTTAAAAAATTTTCTCAGAGTCATGCATCCATGTGGTTTCTAATCATTAGACATTAAGATTCCCTATATTGCTCAATAAGATTTGATTTTGACTCAGTCAGAATTTCATTTCTCCTATAAGAAACTCTTGCATTCATAGATAAGAGCACTGATTTAGAATTCACCTCTATTCTCATTAAGCTCATACTTTGAAAATTATTACTTTGTTTTTATATTTTTAAAATCAAAACTCAATTTATTCTAACTAATACTTAAAAACATAACATATATTCAGGGAATAATGTGATATTTTGAAACATGTATGCAGTATAAAATGTTTACATTAGGTTAAATATTTGTCTCTCAAACAGCAGTAACTTATTTATCACAAAATGATGGAGATAAAAGACCTATAATGTGTAAAGACATATTTTGATATATGTCTTGTTTTTATAACGTTTTTAAAATTTTTGTTTTGCAGGTTTATTAGTACATGTTTGCTATTCATGCAGTTTACAATCATTTTGGGAGTGGTTACATGCACACAGTACAGTTTATTTATTTTTCCCCCCCTTCCCTTTTATGCTCTTCCCTCCTCCCCCCACAGTTTCCCTGTCTCTTTTTCAGATTTGTTGATGTTATTTGGCTTAGCTCATGTTATGGCATACACTGCTTGCATTCATTGGGGTTATTAGGTTCGTTCCTCTAATATTTTTAATGAAACTCCATTGCAAATGCAAGAATGAGGCAAATATTTGATCACTATCACAATGATGTCATTTGGATGTGGAGAGTCAATGTGATGGCCACACAAGGCTGGATGTAGCTGAGAGAATTTGGAGCTATAACGTCAAAACTTAAAAGCAAGTGTTTAGTTTTGCCTAATTGACTCTCTCAAATGAAAATATTTACAATAGTTGACAGTGGGATTAAAAATAGTAAGACTTATTACCTATCTGCATATGTTATAAGTCTTACTATTTTTAATCCCACTGTCAATAATTGTAAACATGCATATGAATATATATACAGTGTTGCATGTGTGTTACATTGATTTCTGCAGCCATACTGTCTTAAGATTATTGATGCAAATATATTTTTAGACAATTCAAATATTAATGTAACTGTAAAAAGGAAAAATAATAAAGATAAACTTTAAAAATAAGAATTATCGATGCTTCTCTTAGCTGGAATGTGTTGTTAGGCAAAAGTGAAGAAAGCTCAAAGTGTTTGCATGGGCTGCAAGGTCACTGTGAAGTGTTACAATTATGTAAGTTACATTTGTGTGGCTTCATTGAAATACTGAGTACTACTTACAGCTTATGTCGTGTCATCTCAAAAACATGATTAAAACAAAAACAAACTTGTGAGTGAGATGCAGGAAAATCAATTATACAACTTGATTGAGGACGATGTATGAGTCAATATCCCTGTTAAGTAGATAGTGAATGTTTGTTGACATCTTTGTAGAAAGATCCCAATCCAGTGAAGATGAACATTAGATTTCTATTTCACATGATCCTATTATTTCTAATAATTT
>RJWT010048460.1:0-11146 GCA_004365215.1 Cuniculus paca | reverse complement strand
CCAGGGAAGAGACCCTCGATTACACATGGATCCTCTAGCCTGGATCTTCAGAAGGACTCACTGCACAAATAAATCTTCCTTGAAATTATTTTAGTTTGACAGCACCACCCTCTTCACATCTTTCTTCTGGGGATGCAGATCATGTAAATTTATTCACTAATTCAGCAAATATTTCTTAGACACCTATCATGTGCCAGGCATTATTCTATGTGGTAGAAATACACCAGTCAATAAGGTGGCAAGATAGATAGATAGAGATATACTTATGAGCATGTACACACATACACTGCACATATGTAGTCACACATACTGACACACGGTGCTTCTCTTCAGTAGACCACAGCTGTGAAAAGTACATCTCAAGACGTACCACTTTCACAATCTTGCCCTACTCTGTACTGACTGAAGATCTTACCAGAATTTAAATTCTCAATGCCTTAGTTTATATATTTGTTAAATAAAAGACGGATGGATGGATGCAAGGATGGGTGGATGGGTAGATAGATGGATGTGTGGACACACTAACAGATAACAAGACATCCTTCATTAGGTTACTGAAAGATTGAGGTAATATAAGTGAGGCCTTAGTGATGAGCACCCAATACATGCTGAAGAAATGTAGAGATTTTTACTATTTTACAGAGCTTCCATTCAGAGGGATAGACTAAAAGCAGCCTTGGTTACGCTATGACCATGACATGGTGACCTTCAACACAGTGTTGCAAGCCTCTGAGATTAAGTGTCTTTTTTTATGGGGGGGTCCATTTTAAAAGAGCACTAAATTAAATTAGACCGTATCTGAGAAATAGTACAATTAAGTCACTTGATAAATGCTTTTGTCCTCCACCCCTCTACTTCTGAATTCAGAGCCCTTGATTCTTTGACTAGATAGTTCAAAACCGGCTTCACTTGCAGAAACCCCTGAAAAGTTGCTGGCTTCAGTGTTGCTCGTTGACATACCATTCCTTAACTAAGGCAGGAGAGTAACAGATGATAAACAGAGGAGCAGCATTCTAACTACACGCCCAGAGAAGAAGCAAGGCCAGTACAAGGAAAAACAGCATAGAGACACAGTGACTTCTGTTGGCAGAGGGAACCCGGAAGTCATGGGCCAAGAATGGGACCACAGAGAATGGGGAAAACCAGGACACCTTGACTGAGAAGCAAACTGTTGTGCTTTCATGTTTTGTTTTGTTTTTTTCTCTTTCCCTTGTGTCTTTCCTTTATGTTTAGGAAAATTCTCTTTAAAAACTGTAAGCTCGCCGGGCATGGTGGCTCACACCTGTAATCCCAGCACTCAGGAGGCTGAGACAGGCGGATCATTGTGAGTTCGAGACCAGCCTGGGCTACAAAGTGAGCTCAACACCAGCCTGAATGGCATAGTGAGACCCTGTCTCAAAAACAGGGCTGGGGATCTAGCTCAGCGGTCTAAGTGCCTGCCCAGCAAGCGCAAGGTCGTGAGTTCAATCCCCGGTGCCGCAAAAAACAAAACAAAACAAAAAAACTGTAAGCTCTATCTGTGTCAAGAGAAAATACAAAATGGCTGACTCTCCATGCTTTGGCCAGGATGATAAATGGCCACACAGGCCCTGAAGGAGACCTGGACAGACCTGGAGAGAGCAGGTAGGGAGAAAGTCCTGAAGGGGAGGCATCGCGCAGCCCTTCCTGAGTGTTGTTGCTTGCTAAAATGTGTCTACTCCCCCAAACACTGATTGCACTCTCTCCCACCCCACAAAGACATATTTCTTCCAAAAGGAAAAGAACTGAAGTAAATACTGTAACACATTCGCTTGTGCTAGTTCAGCCACTAAGGCATGGGTGACTCTTACATTAATATTCTTTGTACGTACGAAGTATTACAAAAATGAAGGTAAAACTCCATCCCTAGAAAATAATCTGACTTTTAAACAGAAGTGTAAGAACAGTAACACTTCTCTAAATATTATTATGAGAGAGAGAAATGGACGGAAGCCCTCAGTAATCAGTACAGAGGCATGGTTTAGTGAGTCATGGTACCCATTCAGTAAGGTAGTAAGCAGTCATTAAAAGGGCTGCTTACCCTTGGGAAAGGGCCTGGGTTATACAAAAAAGTAGAATCAAAAGTGCATCTGCAATAAAAACAATTCAAATATGTCAGAATGCCAACATTGGTTGCCTGGAAATTGTATAAGAATAGTTAACATTTACTTACTATGTAATAGGTATTATTTTATGTTTATATATATGGATACTTTTATAATTCTCAGAACAGCTCTAGCACTAAATACTATTATTATCTTCATTTCATGGATGACAAAACTGAAAAACTGCTACATTAAAAAACTTGACAAAGGCTAAGCAGCTAGCAAATGGTAGAAAAGGGATTGGTAGTACACTCTAGAAGCCTGCTCTTAACCACCGCCCATAAATAGGCTCTAATAACAATAGCTACCCATTGTCAGGGGCAGTAATCATCTCGGTTAATCCTCACAACACCCCTGAGTGTAGATATTATTAACACCATTAAAAAGATGAAAAACTCAGCATTAAAGAGGGCTAAGTAATTCGCTCAAGGACACAAAACCAAAAAAAAAAAAAAAAAATCCCAATCTCACCCCACACCCCAGATCCTACCCTCATCCTGACATTATGTGTTAATTTTTCTCCACACTATGTTCTAAATCTTCTACAATGAGTGTATAATACTTTGAAAAAATATGAACGTAAAGCAAGGAAATCCAAAAAGAAAAAGGTTTCTTTAACAACAAAGAAGTTAAAACTATGAAGTAATATATCATTTTAGATTTAAAAAAAATTAAGCTCCCATTTCATGACTTCCCTTCTGGTCTTTTTTAACATTTATTTTCACAATACTATAAAAGAAAACATACAATTTTATATCACCAAGAAATAATTCTGACTGGTAACACTTGGAAAAGGCAACATTTCTTTATCTGATTTGTGGGACAAACCCACTGCCATCGGCAGCTCATATCTAAAATTCAATTTAATGGAATGACCAACGATTTTACTCTCCGAGCTATCCAAGCTGTCTCATTTAGCCATTAACAACCAGGAGTTACTGATCGTGGGGTGGGCTGAAAGCCATCCACAGGCACAGGATATATCACAAGAGCACAGCCCCTGCTTCCTCGGAGTGCACTGCAAAGCCAGAGCGTCAGGAGTGAGACAAAGCAGGCCAGCGTCTTGAAGCTGCTGTTTGTGCGGCAGACCCTCAAAACAGGAAAGAAGAAAAGCAAGCTGCCTCTGCCACCAGCTTCATCCACTTTGGAAAGCTCACTTCGCCTCTAAAAACACGTAGGGGTCAGACCCCTCCCCTCCCACTCCAGCAAATAGATCTCCAGGTGGAAGAAAGGTAGGGAAAGGGGTTGGCTACAGTCCATCAAACCAACTACACAGATCCGGGCCCCCAACGGTGGCCACTTTCCACTCACAATCTAAGCCACCTGCCGCTCCTTTCCTCAGAATTCTTTTGTACTTAAATGGTAAATCTTAAATTCGTAATTTTGATCTTAAAGTAATAGTAGCCACCTTAATTTACTTTCAAATAACAGAGCTCTTTGTTTTATTGCCTTTTTTAAAAATCTAGAGATAAGTATTTCTACAAGTTTTAAGTTTTGTAAGTATGCTAACTGGAGAGATACTCAGGTTGCAACAGGGTCACGGACTCACAGCTCTGCTCCATTTAATTTCTTCCAGTTCTGGGACCTCAGTATTCACAGCTGCTTCTACTCCTTGTCCACAGCGGGTAGAGGAGTTCAGGACCCTCAGGGAATGCCCCCAACATCAGACATACTGCCCCCTATTTACACTGCTTTTCTTATACATTCTTATGACAAGTTTAGTTTATAAAGTAAGCACAGTATGATATTAACAATGACTAATAAAATAAAACAATTATAACTATACTGTGCCCTTTCATAAAATTGTATGAATGTGGTCTCCCTTTCTCAAAATATCTCATTGCTCTGTTCTCACTCTTCTTGTGAGAAATGATGTGAAATGGTACCACGCCTTCACCATGAAATGTTTTGGGAGAACATTATCATTGGAAGTTTTCCTTTTCTTTTTCACTCAACGAAGTGTTTTTGCACAGGTTCTAATTCCCCAGTGATCATAGAGGTGACCTTTCAAATGCCACATTCTATCTGGGGGTCGCATTCCATAATTTTGTCCTTCCCTCTCTGTACAATTTGAAACCCTTCGACTGACTTGAGCAATGTCCACATCACCAGTCATTCCAACTTCTCAGCTGCTAGCACTTCTCAATGGCTTTAGTGTATCCTTGACTTCAACAAATAATGTCAGCAAATCCTTCTCTGCCTACTTGTCTTGCAGCCTCTTCAGAAAGTTTTATATTTTTCACTCCAAAACTATTCCTGAACCTGCGTAAGCATTTTTTACTTGCATTCTACTGCCAGGTGTCACCATTTCAGGGGATCCCCTGCAGGATTCCTTGCATTGGCTCGTTTCCTGCCACAACACACTGCCACTAACTGGAATACATTTTCTGGTTACGTCTTCCGCCCACAATTTAATTATTTTCTACCTGAACTAAGCATTTATCACATCCCATAGCCATAACATTTGCAGTTTGCAGTGAGTCTGCAAAATTAGCACAAATTTCTTTTCCCTTCTTTACAATTTTGTGGATAGAAGATTGGTTCTTTCCGTAGATTAGCAACCTAAACACATAATTTTTTTCTTTCCTTATCAAGTCAAGAACTTTTAATTTTTCATGTAAAGGAAGGACTTTACAGCTTCTCTTTGGCATTATGTGTACTTCCAACATCACTTTTCTTGTGCTTTCATCGTTCCGTGAAATAAGGATTACCCGAACACAAACACTGCGATACCATGACAGTTGATGTGACAACTAAAATAGGTGCTAAGTGACTAGCAGGCTGATGGAATATACAGTATGAATACACAGAGCAGGACAACATGAGATTTCATCATGCTACTCAGAAAGGTGTGCAATTTAAAACTTATGAATTATTTATTTTGGGAACTTTCCATTTAATATTTTCAGACCATGGTTGATCATAGGTAATAGCATTTGAGGAAAGCAAAACCTTTGACTGCTGAGAGACTACTGTACATTCACGGTATTTAATAAACCCTTCTCCAATAATGGTTTGAGAGACAGGTGGCCCGTGCTTAAATGTCACAGTAGCTACTATGCACCTTACAAGAAATAGAGCTTTTTTAAAAAAAAAGTAATAATGATGTGGTAAATTTTATTTTGGGGTACTCTTTACCCAAGTGCTCATCCATCTGCCCCATCCCAAATGAAATGATTCCTAAGTAACCAACTCACATGGTGAATAATGTGAGGATATTTTCTTGAGTGGGATTCTGGATCATGCCCTGAGTGGTACTGATTATGAACTAGTGACACATGGTTTATAAGACTATGAAAGTAAACATATGCACAAAAATACAAACTACAGAAATGAGAACAGAAAGCAAAGCTCTTGAAGAGTTTCTAGTGACCTTGGGATGATGAATAAAATCTTAAATAAAAAAATATTGATGAGCTAGATTAAGAACAAAAATGAACAACTTCCGGGAAAATACCCAGAAGGGGAATAGCTGGGTTGAATGGAACTTCTAATCCTAGTTTTTTGAGGAATCTCCACACTGATTTCCACAGTGGTTGTACCAGTCTATATTCTCACCAACAATGGAAAAGGATTTCTTTTTCCCCACAGCCCCTCCAGTGTTTGTTATGCTTGATTTCTTGATGTTAGCCATTCACTCTGGAGTGAGATACCTCAGGGTTGTTTTAATTTGCATTTCTCAAATGACCAATGATGTTGAACATTTTTTCATATATTTATCTGCCATTTGTATTTCTTCATCTGAGAGCTGTATATTCATCTCACCCAGAGGAACTGAAAACATCATACCACAGCGATATATGTGCACCCATGTTTATAGCTGTACAATTTATAATAGCCAGATCTTGGAAACAACCCAAATGCCCATCAATAGAGGAATGGATAAAAAAGATGCTATATATTTATACAATGGAATACTACTCAGCCAAAAAGAATAATAAACTTGAGGCTTTTATAGGTAAATGGATGCAACTAGAAGCCATACTCATAAGTGAAATAAATCAGACTTGCATGTGTAAAGATTGTATTGTCTTGTTCATATAAGAAACTGAAAGAGTAAATAAGATCCAAAAGTTACAATAGATATATAAAAGGGAAAGAAACTGCTCAAAGGAAAATTATATTGTTTAATCAATTTTGCCTGCCTGTATCTGGTAACCTGAGCAACTATTTTGAAGGTAGCAATATGCAATATAACAATCATTGGTAAATTCCTGTCATCTTGATTTGAAATCCTATATCATTGTTTTTTGTTGTTCTAGTAGTAGTAGTTGTTGTTTTGCTTTGGTTGTTGTTGGTTTTTTGTTTGTTTGGTTTGCTTCCTGATTTTCCTGGTTTGTTTTTCCTCTTCAAAATTAAAAAAAAAAAAAAGGAATAACTCGCCCCACCAAAAAAACAACAGAGAAGCTACAGATTTGGAAGAGATCTTCGCCACACATATCACAAAGGGTTGGAATCCACAATACCTAAAGAATTCCTACAAGTAAGTAAGAGAAAGTTCACCACCCAAAAAGGTGAAGGCTATGAAAAAAATAATTCACTGAAGAAAAAGCTTAAATGAGTAATAACTAGATGGAAATTTGCTTAACCAAGTATCAGGGAACTGTGAATAAGAAACATAATGAGATATTATATGCATCAGATTGATGGTTAAAAACTGAATGTCTGATAATACTACTTCGGGCAAGGACATGAAGCAACTAAATCCTCAACCACACCTGATGCAAGTGTAAGTCAGAGAGCAATTTGGAAATATTTAGTAAAGCTAAAGAGCTATACGCCTGACAGCTCCACTCCTTGCTAAATGCCCTAGAGAAAAATCTCAGGTGTGGACATAGAAATGGGTTCAATATCACTGCTTGTGCTGGGAAAAACTGAATGCCCATCACCAAGGGAAAAGACAAAATCTAGTAATTTCATACAATGTAATATTCAAAGACAATTTAAAAAAAACTATTTCTACATGTACTGATGCGATCACTCTCCAAAAAACAAGAAGCTAAACAGATTGTGAAAGCACAGCGTGCATCACGATGCCTCTGGCATAAATCTTTTTCTATGCAAAACTGACCCCTTTTTCATTCAGACATGCATGCATATGTAGAAAAAGCATAAAAATACATGGAAAAATGACCACAGCAAATTCAAGCTGCCTCCAAGAGGAAGAAGGTCCTGAAAAACGAGACAGCCCATAGGGACTTTCCACTGTATCTATTAAGTTTTATTTCTTAAACCAGGCAGTGGGTACGCAGGTGCTGTTACATTATTCTCCATACATTTTTATAGAAACAAATATTTCACAATAAAAACAGAGAGTAAAGAACCCTACTAGCCAAGGCAGGTGTAAGAGATGAAATAGGACATCCATGTCTGTAATGTTCACGCTCTGTAATAATCCAACAGCATCTGGGACCAATTTATAAAAGTAAATAATGCATTTTCCTTGCATCTGAAAAATGACTAAATGTGCATAACTTAAACACCTATGTGCTAGATCCACATACAATACTGAGTCCCTGAATTTTTCTGATTTGCTGTTCTCTTGTAGACGGTCACTGTCCCAACCAAGACCAACAGACATATGGTTTGCCATTCCTTAATATCAAAATATCCTGCCCTGAGTCATGAGTCAGTTATAGGCCACAGAGGAGAAGACCTGAATTCATTTACCTCGGTCTTCATCTCAGCCATCGTGCAGTCTTTAAGACTGGACAGAACAGTTAAGAACATAAACCTAGCAAAGTCGCAGGAAAGAATCACAGAACACAGAGACCACGAAAGGGTAATACATGTGGACATTATAGTGGCACATTCCACCACTAAATCATTGCCTTTTTTATAGCTGTATGATATGAACTATATGACAAGTGTATATACAAAGGGAACAAAATCTTAAGGAAAATCTGTGGCTGTATTTTGAAAACCCCAATGGGTTAAATTCATTGTGGTTTTTTTTTTTTGGTTTTTTTGTGGATAAATCAATATTTGGATTTGTAAAGTCCAAGATAAGCCAGTACAAAATGGCATAAAAAATCTCTTGACCTAACTCACAGTTTATATATTAAGTCAAACCAAAAATAAGTTATCAGCTGCTCTGTCAGTACAAAAAAAATCAATATTTTCCTATCATGCCATCTGCTTTAGCGGTGCAAGTTAATAAATTTAGTTGGTGAAATTTTCTACTCTCTTTGGATTCTGGAGAAAGAAAATATATTTTCGATAGTTAATATAGTCATTCACTATATAGAGAAATGAAAAATGAAATACTATTATTTGAACATATAAGTTTGCCATGTATGGTAATAGAATTCTTCACCTCTGAAATAGCAAACATGTATTACATCTATAATTCAATGTACTCCATGCCTAGTCTTCTTGCTTTTGAATTTCTTGCCCTCTTTACCCCCAAACCAATCAAGAAGATAAAACAGCCCAAACTTCAAAATGTAACTTAGCATCAGGGACCTATTTTCAAGCCTAAATGAATTTTGGTTTTCACCAAAAATATAAGATTAGTTACCTCTATATAACACATAGGTGCTAGATCTATGAAGTGATAAGACTTAAAGAATTTTTCTAATTTTCTCTAATTTTGCAGGAAAGCATTGTTAATGAAAGAGAAGCTGATATTCAGTCTACTCTGATAATACTTATCTTTTGAAGAAAACTACAGGCAAATAATTCACAGAACAAATAGGTGTTAGTAGTAATTTCCGAAATAATGAAATCAGTGCTGAGTATATAATATGTGCCTAATACACACAATGGCTTCGCATTTTCTTATATGTGCTGCTATAGTCCTCAGGCATTAAAATGATTGCCAGTATTTCATTTCAACTACTCTTTTATATATGTAAAAGAGTCTATAAAAAACTTTTTTTTAAATTTTTACCCTAGAGATATTTTCCCAGTAATGTTCCTGGCTGCAATTGACCAGTTATTAAAAGTTCCTTTGCTGTAAGTTTTTAAGTTAGTAAGGTATATCTAAATTGAAGGAGCCATCCTGGTCGTGAAATACTCTGGTTTGAGAAGCTGTGAAATTAGCAGAATTTTCCTATTATTTGTATACCCTACAATGTCAAGAAAATTGCCTGTCTTTTCCATAACATTCTTTCTAGTTCCCATTTATCCCATCCTCTGAGATTGTTGAGAGTTAATATGTATAAAAGGTTTTGTGTTTTCTTGACAAAAAGAGGTGAGAGAAAAGTAGCAGTATATCATTGCAATGTACAGACATTTAGGTGAGTTTCACGTAACCTGAATGTAAAATTTTAAGCTTCCCAGAAACACAATATAAAAGACAACTACCTACGGAGCCATGCATCCACAAGAAAATGGCATTATCCGTATTATCTTTCTTTCTTTCCTAGAGGAGGAGAAAATAAAGATTTTTGGAATAAGGAGGGATCTAATAAAATAATAGAAACCAATATATTTAAAGGGTTTGGATATTTTTACACTCTAAATGACACTTAGAGGATCAATAAGCCCCTTCCCTGAAAATTGGAGCAGCTAATTCAGTCCTGCAAAGTATCAAACTGAGATTCAACAAGCCTACAACACAGTTATTTACGCAAACATGAAAGAACAAGCCGAAGAGATAGTCATGGTAAACCATGACAGTGACCCTGTGACACAAGCTCAGAGGTAGTGATGGGCGAGGCAAGACTGGCTGAGGACTGATAATGGTCAGGTGCCCAAAAGCCCAAAGGCCAGAAGCTTATCTCCAGTCAATTCATAATCCTAATACTAAAACCAGAAATAACAATAATAATGATAATAATAACATAAACAAGGTAATTAAATTGGTATCCCAGAAAGAGAATAGAGAAAGATTAACATTTGGTCTCCTTGATTTATGAAGGCTGTAGGTATTTGAACAGGGGACTATTGCATAATCTAGGAACCCAAGGTCACGCCTCAGGACATGTCAAAAAAAACTGGCCACACTGACTGTGACTCCACCACGCTTAGCAGGGCAGTTCATGGCCTGGGTTGGTCGGGGAGGAAAAACCTCTTCTCTCTAAACTTATCACAAACTGGGTAAAGGGCATTCAATGTTTAAAATTTTAACACAGAAATATTTAGAAATAAAAATATTTTGACTTACATGTGTCACTTCCCTCACTCTTGATATCAAATACTTTCTGCTTTTGAATTTTTTCTTTTTATTTTTTTCCCAGCACCAAGGATCAAACTCATGACCTTGTGCTTGCCAGGGAGGTGCTTATGCCACTGAGCTAAATCCCCAGGCCTTATCTTTCTGAGACAGGGTCTCACTATGCCGTTCAGGCTGGCCTTGAGCTCATTTTGTAGCCCAGGCTGGTCTCGAACTTGCAATGATCCTCCTGTCTCAGCCTCCCAAGTGCTGGGATTACAGGTGTGCACCACCAGACCCAGCCTGAATTTTTTCTTAAAACATATCCCAAGTATTAGCAAGGGGTTTGAGAGCTTGTATTTAACCTGGATAGCAAAGAGATGAGATAGAGAGACAGAGACAGAGAGACAGAGACAGAGACAGAGAGAGGCAGAGATATAGCGATATATATCTCCCAACCAAGGCAGTATTCCCTAAGAACACTTATTCATCCTTTGACAAAAATGCATTGAATGCCTACTGTATCCTATAGCAGTAAAGAAGACGTAAGATCTGTTCTCCCAGAGGAACGATCTATGAAGAGGAGGCAGACAAAGAGCAAACAATGAGTATGATATTTTTAGACAGTGATAACTAGACAAAGAAGATTAATGAGGACAATGTGATCAAACCTGACAGGAACTGTCTACAAAGAAGCCACAAATGGCCTCTCTAAAAAGGTGACTTTAAAAATCAGTGGCTGAACAGTGAGGAGACAGCCGGTATACTGTATCTAAAGACATCACACTCAGGAGTAGAAACAGCAAGTACCATATCCCAAGGCTGGATCTAGCTTGGAGTACTTAAGGGAAAAAAAACCCAGGTGTATGCACTGCATGAAAAGTCAGGGAAGCCAGGCATGGTGGCACATGCTTGTAATCTAGCA
>RJWT010048459.1:0-11143 GCA_004365215.1 Cuniculus paca | reverse complement strand
GTCTCTGGCTGTCTCTTTCTAGAGCTGCTCTCTAAGTTGCCCACTCTTAAAACATGCAGCTCTTCTGGCTTTTCCTTCTGAGAACTGATAACATCTACCCCATGCAGCTTACTCTGTCTGCAGTAAAATGATTTTACCAAACCACTGCCTTGCTGCTCTCACCAGGCCTAAATTTAGTCATATGGTGATCCTCATGCAGTCTAACCAAACCCCACAATGAAAGCCTTACCCACTTAAAAAGCATCTTGCTTATTATTCTGCATATCTATTCAATAGATATTTAATGAATTTTAAAATAACTTGCTTTGCATCCAGTATAAACTCATAACTTGGTACAATGAACAATGGACTCAGAGTGAAGAATATTGAACCTTGGTCTGGACTCTGCTACAATAAACCATATGAACTTGAGTCAGTCTTTCCCTCCTCTTTGGGTTTTACTTTCATCATCTGAAAAAGTTGGAGATTCATTTATTCAGTAATTATGCAATAAATTCATACAGTATCTGCACTGTACCAGTATCTAATTATCAGATATTTCCAGACTAAATTTCTATGGTTTCCATAAAATCCAGACCTTAATAGGGGTCATGAAAGAATTAATGGCATGCTGGACCCTCACCACCATAGTGGCTAATACTGTACTTCATTGCATCATAAACACCAGCACCTCCCTATTTGATGATTCTAAAAATGATCCTCTGACCACATTTATGATTACAGCTAGTTCTCCCAAATGAATTAATTTCTTGGCATGATAGTTAAGTTTCAGATACTACTTATATAACACATAGAGCAGAAGAAAAGAAAAATTAAGACTGTCAGAAGCCAGCAGGATATCTTTTATGTATTTTTAAATAATTTTCCTGTTAATTAATGCTTGTTCTTATACTTTTTATAAAACAAAGAAGTTCCAAAAGTTTTAATTCCTTGCCAAGGAAGTGCAGCATGTCCTGGAGATTTAGCTGTTGTCCTGGTATTCCTAAACTTTTCTGCATGCATAAAATTCTTCCAGGATTAGGAATTTTTAACAACCCAAGTCTTTAGGGACAGCAAAAAGTAGAACATTCAAGCTGAGTCTAAAGAGGCAAAAATCTAGTTAGAAAGTACCCAAGAGGATTGAGACAAATGCAAAATGCTTAAGCCCTGCCACAGAGATTCAAAAACAAATAAAATCAGAGTAAAATGACCCAGTTACCTGCTCTGTCCAACGACTTCTTTAGTATATGTCTTTACATCTATTTAAAGTAGGAGAATGTGTTGATAGATGGTTGGACTACAATTTTAGAGAGACAGGTGTCTGTCAGCTTGTGGCACTATCTAGTTGTGTGGCTATGGAAAACATTCATCCTTTCTGAGCCTCTGCTTCTTAATTTAAGAAATAGGAATCATAAAATTCATCCTAGTTAGTAATTGAGAAATGAGACAACATAGATGCTCCAACATCTTTACAGTATCATTTCATTATGATTAAGTAACATGGACTGCTAAGTATCAGTCGTATAAATCAATATGTCAGGGTCAGGTTTGTGCCTAGAACTGTCAGCATCTACACTAGACCAAATGACTGAACTGAAGCCAAGCCAGTTATCCTAAGCCTTCTCCTTGCCAAAAGTTTTTCAGGGGTTGGAGACAGGTTGGGCAAGTTTGGGCCAAAGATACACCAAGAGAGTCTCAAAAATGAGAAAAACAAAAAAAACCCCACCTGGTCTCTCCCCACATTGGACCCACATGAAGAAGTGGATGAACTGAGCCTCGCTGGTGGCCACTTTGTTTTAATGTCATAGGGTAAAGCAGAGACAAGACAAAATACGGAAAGAACCTATGTACCTAAAACAAAATCAAAGACCTATTCTGGTATGTGCTCTGCCTCCATATGATCGGATACAAGGCCGCACTGTGCTACCTGGGAACCCTGGCTAAGGAGCTACTTTCAGAGCTTGCGTCCTGGTTCTACCACTGATCACTCGTGTGACCACAGGCCAGCCAGGTAATCCTCTCTCAACTTCGACTTCTCATCTGTGACTTGGCATATATAACCCCTGAGGAGTGTTACAAGCATTAAACAAATAATTTTAAGGCTCTTTGTCTCTAGTACATGATAGGTACTATATAGGATGGTTTGTTAATTAATGATTTAGAAATACGTTTTTCATTTTTTAAGAACAGTCTGGGCTGGGTTTGCATTATTTGGTCCCAAAGGCCAACCAAACAGATGGCTTTTATTAGTTTTCTGAGTCAGCTGTTCTTAACTGTGAGGTCAAAAATCAGTGATTTCCAGAAAGACAATTTTAGTAATTAAGATATTTAGGTTCTAATATTATTTAGTTGAATATATCTGTGAACAATATACAGAAGTACAAATGTGTGTGGGTGTCTATATGTGCAAAGGAACAGTGGTAAATTCAATATTGTTTTGATAGTAGCACTATTTTTAGAAACTTTGCCACAATTAGCTATGTGGCCTGGAGTACATACTTTGCTTCTTTGTGTTGCAGTTTCTTAAGAAATAGGTGGCATGGACTGGGGATTTAGCTCAGTGGCCTAAGCGCCTGCCTGGCAAGTGTGAGGTCTTGAGTTCAATTCCTAGTGCCACAAAAAAAAAAGAAAAGAAAAGAAAAGAAAAGAAAAGAAAAGAAAAGAAAAGAAATAGGTGGCATTATACCCACCAATGTGCAGGGAGTTGAAAATTGACTTACATTGTCCTAGGGGAGTGGGTTGCACACACACATGGGCCAAAGGCTGCACACGTTCTAAACCTCCAGGCTGAGCCCACCAGGAACCTAATGTAGGACCAAGTCTGCCATCCTCTTCTGTTTCCTGCTGTGGGAAAGGCAATGTCTCCAAACTTGCCCTTTGTGATAGAGATGAGCCAGATATTCCCTCCCCATTGCCTCTCTTTCCTGGGCACTTAGCTAGACTCCAGAGGGAGCGGGCATTGAGTTTTACCCAAGGGAATATGGGTAGTGTGAGGTAAGCCACTTCCAGGCTTGGTCCACAGAATGCAACCACATGTGATATTTCATTCTTTCTCTCCATCCATCCTCTGAATCGAGGAGGTTCTGAGGGCCTGGAAAGGATAAACCATAAGCTGGAAGGAGCAAGGTCTTTAAATGACCAATAGAAGGCCAACTGGCCAGCATCAAACACACTGGACAGTGATGGGAACCAGAAATAAACTTTGTCCTAAATTTCTAAAGAATTCAGGGCTTATCCATTGAAACCGTTCATGTTCTCTTAAATACTAAATTCAACAAAAAGAAAAGCAGTATCTTTTAACAAGCCAAGACCACGCTCAGAAAGAAACTTAATGCCCTTCCCCATCTTGCTATTAGCAAAGATTCTGAATAATGAGATGAATTACTAGATTTGTTTGCTTGCTTGAATGTGACACACAAGGATGCAGGTGAAGATCGCTATATTCCTCTCTGTTGAGGCCAAATCCCAGCACTCACAGGCACTCCAGTGTTTCACTGATTGTCTACAAGGTCCATAGGACATGCTTCTCTTCACTTGGAAAAGTAAATGCCAATGCATAAAGTCATAAAGAGAAAGATGACCAAGTCTACTTTCCAATATGACTTTTCCTTGTAGAAGGTGATACAACTGTCAGAACAACTTTCAGAACTCCCTAAAAAGTGTTTGTGAACTCCTAAAGTGAACTCAGGGCACTGCCAATCAGTCCCATGCCCTCTTGCAAGGGGACTTGGGGCTCTATATAACTCTAGTAGTTTACTGGTTCCTAACCCATTAAAAAGAAGACATGAGATATAATTGTGATGGAATTAAACAAAGAAGCTGCTGTCAAGCTGACAGTCCTAGAATACTCTCTACTGTGTATCCTTCTAGTGGTCTCTACTTGGATAGAACATAGACAACAAATGTTCTGACTATTGCCCTGTCTCACACTCTCCCTCTCACTTTCCTGATTTTTTTGTCCCAGACTCATTTTTAAATAAGTGTGTCAACCGTGACATCAGCTACATTTGTATTACTCCTCTGGTTCATTTCTTTAAGGATGACTCCCAGTACTTAGCAGCATGATATGCTAAGCACAATGCCAAGGAACTCAGGTAAAAGCATGATTAGAAATCTTAGACCAAAGTGGGAGACTGATGAAGAGAATGAGACTTAAAAATCTCCCTGGGGACGTGCTAAGTGTTTTCCCAGATGATCTGAAGTAGTAGACGACCATCAGTAGCACAAAATAAAAAAATTCAGAACCCATCTCAGCCCCACGCTAACTCTTTAACACCATCCCTTTAGGGAGAAAGGCTGGTCTATGGTGGTCAAGTAAATGAATGACCTCTGCTATTTTTACATACAAGTCCATTTAGCAGACATTAACCGGCTCCTACCACATGCCAAGGTACTCTAAGTCCTACTCTGGAGCTATTTGAAAATACTATTCTCATCTATTGCCTATGCATTATATTTCTACTCCACTTTAGATTTACAAGTTTTCAACTTTAAAAGATGGCCTAGGAGTCTAATCATTGCTCCTCTCCATATTTGTCAGGGAAAATACCCTGTGGTTCCAAATAACAGTCTTGTATTTCTTCATAAATTCTTTCTGATCTCTTTGCCCAAAATGAATTTTAGATAGTTACAGATAAATAAGAAAACTCTAAAACCATTTTAACAAAGGGAAGAGCACACTGTAGTGGGAACAAACTATTAAAATAGGGGCCTAATTCAGTAAAATAATTCATCAAATACAAATATTTTCAATTTCCTTCTACCAGACATGCTTAGAGCACGGAATAAAATAGGAAAAGTCCTAGCTCTCATAAAATATATTTTAGTATGTCATAGCAGAGAGAATGGTAGAAAAGTTTAAACTATGGACAAAGAAAATATGCAATACATAAATAATTCCAGATTTTGATCGAGACTGCAAAGAAGAACTGCAAAGATTATTGTACACTGAGCTGTCCCCCTAAAATGTATGTCCATCTAAGATCTCAAAATACAATTTTACTTAAAACTGAAGTCTTTGCAGATGTAATTGGTTAAGAAAAATAAGTTCATTCTCTATAATTCACTGTAGAACAATGAATAAGAAGTTCCAGTGAACACACAGAAACTCTAAGGAAGATGGCTTTGTGAAGAAGGAAATTGAAATTACAGTGGTATAGCCACGTATTGCCATTGACCATCAGAAGGTGGGAGAGACAAGGAGACTTTCCCCAGAGCCACAGCACACACACAGCCCTGCTGACATCTTGATCCAACATTTCTACCCTGTAAAACTGAGATGATGTAGTTTTCTGTTACCGAGCCTCCCAGTTCATGGTGCTTTGTTATAGCAACCATAGCAAATGTAACACATCAAGTTAGAGTAATTAGAAAAGAAGCTATTTAATACAATGGACTGGATGGATAGGTCACCTTTTCAAAAAGTGACGTGTGAAAAGAAATCTACATGGCAAAGCAAAAATGAGACGTGTATTTCTTTGCTGTTAAAATCAAGCACGCATGTATTCATTTAAGTAAAACATTTAGGCAGTTACATTACAAGTGAATTTTAAAGACTAGATCCTGTTTTTAGATTATAGGTTATCATCAGGGTCACTACTGCTATTTCTTCTGAAAAGTTAATTTGTAACTAGCAAAACCACCCAGTTACTTGTAATATCTCCCTCTTTTCCTGAGCCTGGGAATGTGCTTCAGTGCAGGAGGATTTGAGAAAACAGACCAGGGCTGGCCAGGCCTGGTGTCCCTGGCCCAGACTCATTCTGCTTTGGTTCCAGCTCTACAGGAAGGAAACAAACTGTGCTATGTTCATAGTTGACTTCGCACAGTCCTTTTAAGGTCATACACGTTATCTGCCACTCTTAAAAGCTAAATTATTTGGCATAGAAAATAGTATTTGATATAAATTATAGAAAACAATGATGAAATGACATTGTGCTGCTGGTGAAAAATTTTGGCATTTAGTCATCATAAGATCATTAGCAGAGATAAAAAGAAATGAAAAGACCAGAGCAGGGAAAATAAGATGGGTTCTGAGATCAGATCCTTCAAGAAGGAGTGTCAGTGAGGTGGGAAAATCACAAGAAGGCAGAATTATGATTATTCTCATCATGATGCTTAAATACCACTCATTTGAAAATGCTGGCTGTATAGAATTATGTGAACTTCTCAAGGTGTGTGGAATTAATTCAGAATAAAGGCAACAAGGCTGACTCTATCTCTGTATTTTACAGAGATCTAAAACTTAGGAATGGTGGAAGTTATGAATAAACACCTTACTTCCTCATCACCCCAACCTTTAAAGCAGGTTAGATGTGATTTTGAAATAGGTGTCCACCGCATTCCGCTAGGCAAAGTTGCAGGTCTAAGCCCTGCTTCAAAAGAGCAGCTTCTTTTTATCTCCATCATGTAAAGATGTTCTGCATATGAGTTCTTTTTTTTTTTTTGAAGAGCACTACTATTCTGTGGTTTTTTCAAAAGAAAAATGGCTTTTTGTAATGTACACCAAAAGAAGTACCAATGAAGTCATGAAGACTTGAATTTTATGGCCTGGAATGAAACCTCCAGGAAAAGTCATTATTTTGTAAAGAAGGCTATTTGAAAGAGGATCTTAAAATATACTAGTACATTTCTTAATAAGGTCTAAGAGACCCCATACTTAGTTGCTTAGAGATTCCAAAGAAGTTGTTTAGCTTGGCGAACTCACTATGCCTCACCTCTGGCACCTGTCTTTGAAGTCTTACAATCTGGTTTTGTGAGCACAGCCATCATAAATCCAATAATGTGACTCACGTTAATCCAGGATAAGAGACAGTGATTTAAAAGCCATAGACCAAAAAATCTGTTAACCCGATGAGAAATAGAAATGTCACATCAACCAGAACTCTTAAACAGATGTGACTAAAGCATTCTCTGTCTAGGGACAAAACTAAATAACATGACAAACAAAAAACTGAGGAAGTACACCTTGTATTAAGTGAAACAGGAAAATAAGTGCTCAAGCATGCTCACTTTTTGTGGCCAGTGTCCACATTCCTTTAATTCCAGTCTTCTAGTGAGGAAAGATTAGCTCAATAGCAATCCAATGTACTTTCTTGCACCCAACCCTTGCCCATAAAAAACAGTGAGCGGGACAGTGTAGATTTGGTCCTCTTAGATTTCTGGGACTAGCCCCACCAGTTAGAGTTCTTCAGATTCAGCTGGCTTTGACAAGCTGTTACTAAAGTGACCACCCCAACTCAACCAAGCAAAAGCAACTATATTTACAGGAATTTTTAAGGGTACTAACTCATCTTGGTTCTTGAGAATGGAGCCTGAACCTGAGGCTGCAGCAGGCCAATCGTATTTACATAGTTAACCATTCCAGCAGCCATTCTTATTATTTTAAATTTTAAATCCTTCTTACTGGTGTTCACTGCTAGCAGACAACCTGTCTGTCATGGTTTCAGCATCTTATTAAAGACAACACCCTTTTGTAATTGATTAGACTTGTTATCTTGCATAATCAATTTCTGTCAAGTCACAATTGATATTATGATCATTCTAGAACACCAGGTCTATAATAATCATTGAGAACACTCGCGCTTTTTTTGGACATCTTATTATAGGGTAATCTATCTCGCTTCTGTTCAGTTTCTTTCCCACCCTGTACAATATGATTAAGTTTCTACATGATGAATTACATGTCTGTCTTGTCTCTTTGAGAATATATTCAGGTTGCTTTATATGGAGTTTTGTGTGTCTTCAGAGTTTTTAGTTTGCAATAGAATCTTAGTTTACTCTTATGCCTGGACAATCAAGGCATTAACACGTGTAGGTTTTATCCATTTAGCTTTTAGAGAGCAATGTGCACTTTGGGTTGGGTCTCATCGTTAACCACATGTCATGCCTACAGTATTGACACCCTTGGTGGGGTGTTGGCCAACTGGCCAGCTACTCTACCTCAGCTCCTTTCTGCCTGCAGTGGGGGGAGGGGGCTGAACATCTTCCTTCATTGTCTGGCATTTTATTGTGTTTTACCAGTATAAGGCTCTGGAGGGAGGCTGGAAGTTCAGAGGTACCTTACTGCAGTTTCTTTCCTTGGACTTTCTAAGAAATCTTTTTTTTTTAATTTTTATTTTTATTAGTCTATGCTTGAAGTATGTAATGATTACATTCATCAAGGGGAGATGGTAAATGTACATAGCACATCTTAATTCTTTTTATTTCCCCTTTCTCCTCCCCTTTCCCCCTCCTCCCATCTCTTGGTCCCTTTCTCAATTGCAAGAGCTCTATCTCCCTGTTCCTATTATCTATCTTTTATTTTGATTTTTCATTTATTTATTACTATTACTATTTAATTTATTATTATTACAATAGTTTACTATTACTATTATTTTGATTTTTCATTTATTACTATTACAATTTATTTATTACTTTTGCTGTTACAATTTATTGCTATTTAATTTATTTATTACTATTACTATTTATTACTATTACTACTATTTACCATTACTATTTATTTATTATTCCTTATTACTATTACTATTTATTACTATTTTTAATTTATTTATTGCTATTACAAAAATATCTGAGGCAGACTAGTTTAAAAACAAAAGAGGCTTAGTTTAGCTCTCAGCTGTGGCAGTACAAGGCCATGATCTGGTGATGGCCTTCTTGTTGGCAGAGTCCCCAGTTGGTTCAGGACCATGGACAGACAGTGTGCCTATGTAACTTCTGATAGTTTTTTCTTCTTATAAAGCCAACAGGTTTCTCTAATGGGAATCTCACCCTGATGACTTTGTCTAATCTGAATCACTTCCCAAAACCCCTGTCCCTTGACACCATGGTGGGATTAAATTTGCATCTTCTTAGTATCTCACAGTGAGGCTATTTCAACACACAAGTCCATGGGGGACACACTCAAACCACAGCAGAAGGGAAGAAGGAGGGAAGAAATAGGGAGCAGCTCTCTCCTTATTTTCATTAAGATAGCTATATTAATAATTAAAGGAGAAACTTGTAATTTTTTTTCCTAGTTGTCCTAGGTTTTCTGATAACTGTAGAAAGCAACTAAAGTTTGGAATGTCCAGCAGACACAGACCAGGAGCTTTGTGGGATCCAGGACAGGGCTTGACAAACTCAGTCTGAAGGCCAAATCTACCTGCCATCTGATTTTGTAAAACTGTTTTATTGAACTACAAACTCGTTTATTCAGTTCTCTATTACCTATGGCTGCTTCCACATGAGGACACAGTGGAGAATCTGGGGCAGAGGTAATATGGTTTGCAAAACCAAAAGTATTTGCTATCTGGCCTCTTTCAGAAAGGATCCTGCCACCCACTGATGGAGAGGTAATAACACTCACTGCCAACTTCACAGAGATGTTTACATCCTACCTAATCCCATTCCCATCCATGAAGGCTCTCACAGAAGACCTGTAATCACATCAACTCAAGACCAAAAGGAGAGCTCCATAGTCCAGATGAGGATAAGGTTAAAAGCCCTTCATTTTACCAAAGAAAAAATCAGTGTGACTTTTTAACAATAGTCATGATTCCTGAAGAAAGTAAAAAGAATGACTCTTTGATCTTTCAAAGGCCATAGTCATCTCAATTAGAGTAGATTTTAGCAGTCAAAGACAAGCACTTTCATCCATTTCCTAATATACAGCCCAACTCCAAATTATTGAGGAGTCTTTTTCTTTCTGGACTCTGCAAGGGGTGCATCAAAGTGGAAACTCCTCTAGATGGTACCTCTCCAATTCCCAGAAGCAAATGAAAATCAATGTATCATTGTTTTTTAGAATTCTGACAGTGTATCCAATTTGGAGCCAGGCAATGCGTTGAGAAACACTCAGAGGAAGCAGATGTACAGTGCCCACCTGGAAGGGGCTAAAGCTCAGAGAGCAGAAAAGGCTTTGTATGTGTAAAGCAGGGTTGCCAAGTCCAAGATGGGTAGACACATTATTTATTTGGCCAACATTCACTGACTTTGAAAAAAAAGATGAAATGTATGTGCATACATACACACATGCTATCTTTCAAGGACTTAGTAATCTAATATAGAGGTGACAAATCATTAGACAAAATCATACCATATCCTCCAATTAGTGCTATAGATGGTATAGGTCTTTTCTGACACATAGGAGCAAATAACAATCCTAGATGGATTGCAGAGGAGTTGCAGGAAAGATGCTGGACCTATCCTAAAAGGATCTCGGAGTTTGCTAAAGCAAACACAGTCTGGGTAGAAGGAAAATCCTCACCATGTCAGGATGCTTCCCAGCTTGCCCCACATAACCACATCCTTACTGGGGAGCCCAGGCTCTCAGAATGACATAGAGCTATGGAATCACCCCCATCCTTTGAGGACGTTTACAGGTCTCAAGATTCCTACTGGCAAAGGAACAAGGCAAGTGACATCTGAATTTAGATGCAAAGTGTGAAAACTATACTGTGGTGGCACATATAAACAGGCACAAGCCCTTTTCCATAGATATATCAGCACAAGCCTCCTCTATCTCTGTAGCAGTCATAAACAGGACAAATAACCCCCAAACGTCAGTTTTACCCAGCTTTATCCCAGAAAGAATTTGTCTTCTCTGAGTTCATCCTTCACCTTCAGTTCTAGATACACATGAGTGAAAGGCATGGTGTTTCAATTTGTAGTCCACAACTTAGCTCCATCAGCACTACTCAGAAATATAAATTCTCCAGTCATAACCGAAATGTCCTGAATGAGGATCAGAAATCCATGTTTCTACACTTTCCAGGGGACTCTACTGCACACTGAAGATCACAAGACTAAACAGATCTTGATGTCACATAATATTACTCCAAATCCTAAAAGTTCTCTGGTAAATATGGGAAGAAAGAAAATAATTCTTGCTCTACTATCACTCCAAGAACAACAGGAAATACAAGCATCACTGGATGGCCTATCTATAGATTGAGCAAGGCAAAAATGTTAGAAAAAATATAGAATAGTGGCAAGAAAGAGAAGAAATTAACTGTATATCCCAGCCCAGCCAACTAGATGAGAATACCAGTCCACATTTTCAAATAAGAGTTCCCCCTTCTTACTCTGTCAGAGACTGTTGCAAATGTGCAGTGACTTGGAAGAGCACAGAGTCTATTGCAGTGCCTGGACTGCATAGACACACTCCACAATGACAGCGAGGAAGCAT
>RJWT010048458.1:0-11150 GCA_004365215.1 Cuniculus paca | reverse complement strand
CTCCTATGGGAGAGAGTGATTGACTGGGAGCCATCTCAGAGATGGGATGGCTGAGCTCAGAACCCAGAACTCCTAACAGCTCTATTTAGTAGCTTCCAGTTGGACTCAGATTCATGGAAATTGCTCAGGCAGCAGTGATCCAAATGTGTCTGGTCTTGGGGCAAACCTGCTGAGATTATCCACTATCCTGCCAAAAAGCTACTGCTGGTTTGCTGGGATAGATTGTCATGATTTGAGACTTTCTCCACAGGTTGTCTACTAGTGAAACCAGAGAGAATCTTAGAAGTGGATTGTTTGTGTTTTTTTCTTTTTTTTTCTCTTTCTCCTTCATTGTTTTTATATGAGTCTGAATGTGGTTCCTAATCTCTTTGTGGTTGTGCTTCTGCTCTGTTCTTCCTTTTATTGCTTCCACCTCTCTTTTCCTTCAGTCCTTTGCACCAGTTTCCCAAAGTTGGGATGGTCCCCCTTTATCTTTCAACCTTACTTCTAATCTCTTCCTCTTCTTCCACTTCTCTATTTTCTCCTTAATCCATTTCAAATTTTAACCCCTGAGGGAAAAATTGACACATTAAGGATTTGCATACTATTTATAATTTTCTGGTTTGTTTTACATTTTGTTATATAATCACAAATCTAGTTCATATGGCTAAAAGTGGCAAATTAGCCAAGCCTGGTGGTACACGGCTGCAATCCCAGCACTCAGGAGGCCGAGGCAGGAGGATCATTGTGAGTTCAACACCAGCCTGGGCTACAAAGTGAGCTCAAGGTCAGTCTGAATGGCATAGTGAAACTCTGTCTCAAAAAGAAAAGGGCCAGGGATTTAGCTCAGTGGCTTAAGCACCTGCCTGGCAAGCGTGAGGTCATGAGTTTGATCCCTGGTGCCACAATAAATAAATAAATAAATAAATAAATAAATAAATAAATAAATAAGGCAAATTAAGGGTTAGCTAAGTTTGACATTTTCTAGGCTGTATTTGATACTGTTGGTACCACTATAGTCAAAATTGACATAATTGTTCTAAACAGTTGGTTCTGGTATTCCATGACTGGGATGAACTAAGGATCACAGAAAATACTGTGTCACAGTGCCAAAGAACTAGGGACCAAACAAGCAACAACTTCTCATCTCCAACAAATTGAAGAGGTAAGATCTTCCAACAGACTCAAAACTCAAAAACCAGCTACACCTGAAAGAAACCTCAGAGAAGTAATTGTCACCTAAGGATTCTAAATACTACCAATAAAGCAACCCACCATAGGCAGCTTACAAGCATCACCTCAGGAATTAAACTAAAAAGGAAAAAAAAGAGAGAGAAAATAAAATGAGGAGATACCTAAGCAAAATGCAACCTCAGACACCCAGTTCACTAAAGGCAAATCCAGGGGGCAAAGAGGTGGGACAATCTGAAAGCCCCCCACCAGTTCTCTCTGAAGGGGTAAAAGCAAAGCAACTGAATGAGGCTCTGGGTAAAATGAAATCAGAAATAATCTCTCAGATAACTACAGAGATGATGTCCACAATAAAGACCATGCTTAGTTATGTTAGAGTAGACACAGTCAAAAAAATAGATGAACTTAAGAAAATTATGAAAGCTCAGCACAGGAGAGAAATAGAATTCATAAAGCAGATTCAAGATATCCAGGAGAATAAAAATTTCATTGAAAATATTCAAAGCAGATTAGACTGATGTGAAGACAGGATCTCAGATATTAAAGACAGGCTTGTAGTTAGTGACCAGGAAAAGAAAGATTTCCCAAAAATAGCTAGGGACCATGAGAAATCAATCTAGCAGCTACTACATGAGACAAAGAAGAATAGCATAAGATTAATTGGAGTCAGTGAACAAACAGGAGATACCACAAATGACATTAAAAAATCTGTTCACAGACATCATGGCAGAAAACTTTCCTGGCAGAGAAAAAGAATTTGACATACAGATAAATGAGACATATAGAACTCTGATTAGCAATGATAAAAAAAAAATCTATAGCCAGGCATATCACAGTGAAGATTTCAAAAATTTAACACAAGAGTAGAATCCTAAAAGCTGTTAGAGAAAAGAAACAAATCACCTATAAAGGAAAGTCCATCAGAATTACAGCTGAGTTCTCAGCACAAGCTCTCAAGTCAAGGAGAGCTTGGAGTGAAATACTCTAAATTCCAAAAGAAAATAAGTTTCAACCCAGATTGATGTATATCATACAAAACTATCTTTCAAAATTGATGGAGAAATAAGATACTTCCACGACAAAGAACATCTGAGGAAATTTATGACCTCCAAATCAGCACTCTAAAATATTCTGAAGGACATTCTAGAAAGAGAAATAAGGGCCATAGCTCCATGAACCCCAACAGAAGGAATCCACCAAGCAAGGCAAACAATTAGAGGGAGGGGAAAAAAAGGGGAGTGGGAGCCAACAACAGGAAAATAACATGACAAGGATAAATCAATACTTATCAGTTATAACCATCAATGTTAATGGTTTCAATCCACCAATCAAAAGACACAGACTGAGCCAGGTGTGGTGGCTCACACCTGTAACCCCAGCACTCAGGAGGCTGAGACAGGCAAATTGTTGTGAGTTTGGGACCAGCCTGGGCTACAAAGTGAGCTCAAGGCCAGCCTGAACGGCACAGTGAGACCCTGTCTCAAAAACACCAGGGCCAGGGGTCTAGCTCAGTGGCCTAAGTGCCTGCCTGGCAAGCACAAGGTCGTGAGTTCAATCCCTGGTGCCACACACACACACACACACACACAAAAAAAGACACAGACTGCAAGAACAGATCAAGAAGCAAGACCCAACAATATGCTGCATACAAGAAACACATTTAATTAAAAAAGAAAGCCATAGACTGAAAAATCAAAGGATGGAAAACAATACTCTATAAACAACAACAACAACAACAATGAACAATACTCTATACAACAGGAACCCAGAAAAGAGCAGGGGTAGCTATTCTATTTTCAGACAAATGAATTTCAAGCTAAGACTGATTAAGAGAGGTAAAGATGGCCACTACATCCTCATAAATGGAACAATCCAAGAGGAAGAGATAACAATCATGCAACAAATACCAGTGCACCAAACGATAAAAAACAATCACTAACGGACATGAAATATCAAATAAGCCCTAATACAGTTGTACTGGGAGACCTCAATACACCACTGTCACAAAGAGACAGCTCAACTAAATAAAAAATCAATAATGAAATAGTAGAACTAAATCTAACTTTTGAACAAATGAACTTAGCAGATGTCCACCCCACAACATCAGAATACACATTCTTTGCAGGTTCACATGGGATGTTTTCCAAAATAGACCATATATTGGCTCATACAACATGCTTAAGTAAATGCAAAGGAATTGAAATTATCTCGAGCATACTATCAGACCACAGTGCAATGAAACTGGAAATCCATGGCAAAAGAAGCTACAAGAATTTCATAAACACATGGAAATTAAATAGCACCCTACTGAACAAACCAATGGGTCGCAGATGTAATTAAAGAAGAAATTAGACAGTTTTTATAGTTGAATGACAATGACAATACAACACACCAGGACTTATGGTACACAATGAGAACAGTCTTAAAAGGGAAATTTCTAGTAGTAAATATCCATATCAGGAAAACAGAGCAAGTGCATATAAACAACTAATGGTGAACCTGAAACTCCTAGAAAAAGAAGAGCAGGATAAACCAAAAGCTCATACAAGGGAGGAAATTATAAAGATCAGAGCAGAAATTAACACACTAGAGACTAAAATAACAATACAAAGAATCAATGAATCAAAGAGTTGGTCCTTCGAAAGATTAAATAAGATGAATAAACCCTTATCCAACCTTATAAAAGAAAAAGGAAAGACTTCTGGGAAAATGGTGGAGCAGTGAGCAGTAGAGATAGACCCTCTCAAAGTTTTGGTGTCCAGCCCCTGGACTAAAGCAACATGAGGAAGAGAAGGAGGAGAGAAGTGGGTCCCACAGACACAGCAAGGATCTGAACTGAGACTTGAAGCCCATGGAGAGAGGTAATTCAGGAATTCAACAAAAATTTAAAAACCAGGGCCAACAGGCCTGCCAGACAGAGAGAAATGGTAAGGAAGCAACGTGGACCCCACTCCCATGTACCAGCAGAAGTCCTACTGGCCGGCAGGGAGAAACTGCAAAGAAGGAATGTGGCCCCACCCCCTGTGCACTAGCAGAGGTCCTGCCGGCTGCTGGGGAGAAGCAGCAAGGAGGCAATCTGGCCCCCATCCTCAGTGTGCCGGGTGGACACCCTACTGGCTTCTAGGGAGAAACAGTAAGGAGCAATGTGCCCCACATTCCCCACATGCTGGTGGAGGCCCTGCTGGACTCCAGGAAGAAACAACAAAGAAGCAATGTGGCCCCCACCCCTGTGCACTGGTGGAGTCCCTGCCTTTCACCGGCAAAAATGGCAAGGAAAAAATGCAACCCCCACATGCTATGAGACATCAGAAGCCATGTCAGCCAGGGAGAAGAAGCAAGGAAACCATGTGGCCTCCCTGTGTGCCAGCATGGGCCCTACCAGCTGTGGAAAGGCAGCAAGGAAGTCATGCAGCCTCTCTGTGTGCCAGCATGGGCCCTGTTGGCCAGGGAGAGACAGCAAGGAAGCCGCCTCTACCTCCCACTCCCTCCACCCACTGGCTACTACACAGGCTAAGATGATAATAACTGAAGTAACTGAAGTAGGAAAGTAACCTGACCTTTATGTTGTTTGATTGACATTGCAGGCCCGGGACCAGCAGTCTGGGTAACTATTTAGAGGATAACAATATGTAATACAGTAACTATTATGGATTTCCTACTGTCCTATTATAGTTTTGCTTTGTTTCATTTTACTGTTGTTTCACTCCCTTTAAAATAAAAAAAGGAAAGAAAAAACTCAAATCCATGTAATTAGGAATGAAAAGGGTGAACTCACAATAGACCCTGGATTTCTGCAGAAATCCAGAAAATCATCTATATCTGTTTTGAAAATTCGTATTCTTTTTTTATAATTTTAAAAATGTTTTATTTTAAAGAGAATAAAACAATAAAACACATAAAACAGAATGAAATCAATCAAAACAAAACAATGTAAGTGATATAGGGTTTCAAAACAAGATAATAGGAAATCAGTAATGGCTACCATAATGCCTCTTGTTGTCTTCAAAATAGCTGCCCATACCACTAGACATAGGAAAAAAAAAACAAAAAACAGAACAGAATAGAATCAATAAAAACATAGCTGGGCGTGGTGGCTCACACCTGTAATCCCAGCACTTGGAAGGCTGAGACAGGAGGATCGTTGTGAGTTCGAGACCAGCCTGGGCTACAAAGTGAGCTCAAGGCCAGCCTGAATGGCATAGTGAGACCCTGTCTCAAAAACACAAGGGCAGGGGATCTAGCTCAGTGGCCTAAGTGCCTGCCTGGCAAGCGTAAGGTCATGAGTTCAATCCCTGGTGGGGAAAAAAAAGAACCAATAAAAACAAAACAATGAATGTAATACAGGACTTCAAAACAAGACCATAGTAAATCAAAAATAGTTACCATAATATATCTTCTTATCTTTGAAATAGCTGCCCATGCCATCAGATACAACAAAATGAAACAAAACAAAACAGAATAAAACCAAAACAAACAAAACAATGAAAACAATACAGGACTTTAAAACAAGACAATAGGGAATTAACAATGACTACCACCTTCAGAAGGAGAGCCCCCATAGATGCTATTCTATGTAATGTTATCCTCCAAATAGATGATCAGATTACTGGCATTAGGCCTGCAAAGTCAATGAAACACTAAACACTACAAGCATTAAGTTGTATTCTACTTCAACAGCTATCATTTCAGCCTATGTTTCTCTGAATCAGTCAGTTGCTCAATAGGGAGCAAGGGATGGGAGACTCTTGGCTCTTCTAGTTTCCCAGCCTGTGCACCAGGAGGGCCTGGCATATGGTTACCCTCCCCATGATACGCACATGTTACCAACTCACAGGAAGTGGTTGACTTCTTGTTCTCCTCCCTGTGGCCCACGAATGGCACAGGCTAACTGAAAACTCGTATTCTAATAAGATGGAAAATACAGAAGATATGTACAGATTCCTAGGTACATACGAATTACCAAAGCTGAATCAAGAAGATATAAAAATCCTAAATAAACCAACATCAATCAATGAAATCAGAAATATAATTGAAAACCTAATAACAAGGAAAAGCACAGACCCTGACAGATTCACTCTGAATTCTACAAGAAATTTAGAGAAGCCCTAACACCATTACTTCTCAAACTCTAATGAAATTCAAAGGGAAGCAATACTCCCAAATTCACTTCTGGAAACAAGCATTACCCTCATACCAAAACCAGAGAAGGACCCAACGAAGAAAGAGAATTACAGGCCAATTTCCCTAATGAACATAGATGCAAAAATCCTTAATAGGATACTGGCAAACAGAATGCAGCAAATTTTCAAGATGATTATACACCATGATCAAGTGGGATTCATCCCAGGGATGCAGGGATGGTTCAACATACATAAATCCATAAATGTATTACACCATATTAACAGAGTCAAAGACAAAAATCATGTGATCATCTCAATAGATGCAGAAAAACCTTTTGACAATGTCCAGCACCCATTCATTATAAAAACCCAATAGAAAATTGGAATAGATGGTCTTTATTTCCATCTGATGAAAGCCATCTATGACAAACCGATAGCCAACATCATACTAAATGGACAAAAACTGAAAACTGTCTCTCTAAAATCAGGAACAAGACAAAGATGTCCACTGTCCCTACTCTTATTCAACATAGTCCTGGAAACTTTAACTGGAGCAATTAGACAAGAGAAAGAAATAAAAGGAATAAAGATAGGAAAAGAAGTTAAACTATTGTTATTTTCAGATGACATGATACTCTACTTAGAAGACCCCCCAAAAACCAAAAGACTACTAGATTTAATAAACAAATTCAGTAGCATAGCTGGATACAAAGTTAACACTCAAAAATCAATAGCCTTCTTGAACACGAATAAAAAATTCACTGAGAGAGAAATCAGGGAAACAACATCTTTCACAATAGCATCCAAAAAAATGAAATACCTAGGAATTAATATAACAAAGCATGTAAAAGTCCTCTACATTGAAAACTACAGTACTCTGAAAAAGGAGATTGAAGAGGATATTAGAAAATGGAGAGATATTCTCTGTACTTGGGTAGGAAGAATCAATATAGTGAAAATGACCATACTTCCAAAACTGTAATACAGATTCAGTGCAATCCCAATCAAAGTTCCAATAGCATATCTCACAGAATTAGAGAAAATCCTAAAATTTATCAGGAACCAGAAGAGACCAAGAATAGCAAAGGCAATCCTGGGAAACAATGACAAGACAGGGGGCATCACAATCCCTGACTTGAAATTATACTATAAAGCTACTGTGATAAAAATAGTATGGTACTGGCAAAAAAAACGGACCCGAAGATCAATGGAACAGATTAGAAGATGCAGAAACAATGCCACACACATTAAGCCACCTTATCTTTGACAAAGGCACCAAACACATTCACTGGAAGAAAGATAGCCTCTTTAATAAATGGTGCTGGAAAAACTGGCTCTACACATGCTGAAGATTAAAACTGGACCTATATCTTTCATCATACACCAAACTAAAATTGAAATCAATCAAAGCTCTTAATATTAAGAGAGAAACATTAAATCTGCTGGAAGATAGAGTAGGTAAAACCCTTGAAGACATTGATGTAGGCAAAGACTTTAAGAACAGAACCCAAATTGCACAGGAACTATCACAAAGAATCAACCACTGGGATCTTATCCTACTGAAAAGCTTTTATACAGCAAGAGGAACCACCAACTGAGTGAAGAGACAGCCCACAAGGTGGGAAAAAATGTTTGCCAGCTGTTCCTCAGACAAAGGATTACTATTGAGAACATATAAAAATTCAAAAAAATCAGTCCTTCCAGATTCAAAGACCCAATTAAAAAATGGGAATCTGAGATGAACACACATTTCTCAGATGAAGAAATACCAACAGCAAATAAATATGTGAAAAAATGTTCAACATCATTAAAACAACACTGAGATTCCACCTCACCCTGGAAAGAATGGCTGTTATCAAGAAATCAAGCAATGACAAATGCTGGAAGGGCTGTGGGGAAAAAGGAACCCTTCTCCACTGTTGGTGGGAGTGTAGACTGGTGCAACCACTGGGGAAATCAGTGCGGAGATTCCTCAGAAAACTAGGATTGGAGGTCCTGTTTGACCCAGGTATTCCCCTTTTGGGTATCTTCCCAGAATAATTTAAAAACATCATACCTGCAACTTGAGACCATACTCATTAGTGGAATAAATAAGACACACATGTGTAAACATTCTATTTTCTCATTAGTGGTAGAACCTGAAAGAAACAACATATGTATATGCATATAAAAATAGTTAAGATAGTTATACTACTGATTTCTCTGAGTTTACCAAAGAGAAAGATTCGTGCTGGTATCGTCTTGTGCTTTGGGTGTATGATTTGGGGATGACAATGTGCAATGTATGTACTACTGTTTCCCCCAATTGACGTTTTGAAATTTTCTTTTAGTTTTTTTTTCCTTTTTTTTTCCTTTTTCTCCTTGAAATAAAATGAATTTGGAAAAAAATATTTAAAACATCAGATTAAAAAAAATCATACCACAGTGATTTATGTGCACCCATGTTTATAGCAGCACAATTTGTAATACCTAGATTTTGGAAACAACCTAAATGCCCATTGACTGAGGAATGGATAAAAAAGATATGGTATTTTTATGCAATGGAGTACTACTCTGCCACAAAGAAGGATAAATTGGAGACTTTTATATGTAAATGAATGCAATTTGAGACCATACTCATAAGTGAAATAAATCAGACACACTTGTGTAATCATCATATTGTCTCACTGGTGTGAGAGGTTGAAACAACATACGTATACATATATGTATATGTATATAAAAATGGTTAAGATAGTGATACTACTGATTTCTCTGAAGAGAAAGATTTGTGCTGATATTGTTTGGACAACTGCATGCAGATGTCCTGTGCTCTGGGTGAATGATTTGAGATGACAATGTGCAAGGCAGGTACCATTGTTGCCCCTGATTGATATATTTTGAAATTTTGATTTTTTTCTTTTTTTTCTCTCTTTGAAATAAAATTGATTTTAAAAAATGATTAAAATAGTACATTTTATGTTGAGTACATTTTAACACAATAAAAAAAAATTTAGAGGAGCTAAATAGAAATTCTAGAGTTGAGAATTACAATCCCTGTAATGAAAACCTCACTTGGATTCAACAGTAGATTTAAGCAGGCAAGAGAAATCCCTGAATTTGAATGAAAGTCAGCTGAGTAGTACCTCCTACCCTACTTTCTTTTGGTGTCCAGACTTAAAATCAGAGCCTTGACTGTTCTGTGACCAGGCAGCAGGTATTTCCCAACAGGCTTGAGCCCAAACTGGCACCTTGACATACTCAGATACTGACACTGAAAGAAACAGTCCTGATCCTGAGCCAAATTCCTTAAATTTTCATATAAACCCAAATCCTGTCCCCCTTTCCATGGACACCTGTCTTATTTACTTTTTATGTTGCTGCAACAAAATACCCAACACCCAAAGTTAAAGAAGAAAAGATTTATGTCGGTACATAGTTTGTAGAGGATACACTCCATAGTTGGCCCATTCCAAGTCAGGGCAGCAGGCAGAGGGGCATTGCACAGACGAAACAGTCCATGGCATGGCAAGCAGAAGACAGTGAGCAGCAAGCAGCAAGCCCAGAAAACTTCCCTTTTCCTTTTATTCCATCCAGGCTACTGGCCTTTTGGGTGAGGCCATCCACACCCAGAGTGGGTCTTTTCATTATCCACACCCAGAACACACTCTTAATCCCAGTATTACCCATCCTAGATCCAGATAACTCCAAAACCCCCATCTATGAGCACATGAGGCTTTGTGGGGACATCTACCTATAGGTGGTAACAACACCGCTCAGTAGAACATCCTTCTGCTACATTCCTTTCCAAGGATAAACCGGTATTCTGCGTAGTGCTCCTAATAAGTGCTGTGGACAGCTCACCCTGATGCTTATTGTTTCTTTCTCTTTTTTTAAAATCCCAACTGCACAGATTTTGGGGTAGTTTGGGGCACTCCTTAGATGAATCCCCCTTCTGCAAATTTAGAGGCAACCTGTGATGTGGATTCACAGGAAAAAAAACACTAAAACTATCCAGTATGAGAAAGGAGAAGAAAAACAAATGAATAAAAATTAACAATCTTATTACCTATGAGGCACCAATGACCTGTTTGTAACAGGAGTCCCAGAAGAGGAAAAAGAGACATGATGCTGGATGTGGTGGCACATGCCTGTAATCCCAGCACTTGAGAGGCTGAGGCAAGAGGATCATTGTGAGTTCAAGGGCAGCCTGGGCTACAAAGTGAAACACTGATTAAAAAAAAAAAAGATATCCCTTTCATAGAAGAAATGATGGTCCCAAAGTTCTCAAATGTGATTAAAGACATTAATTCACATGCCCAAGAAGTTTAATTAACTCCAAATAGGAGAAACTCAAAGAGTTCCACAGCTCCTTATTAATCAGATTGTTGAAGTCAAAACAGAGAATCTTGAAAACAACAAAAGGGAAGCAATTTATGACATATAATGGACTCAGTGAGATTAACAGCTGATTTTTTTTTCTTTTTTGGCTTTTTGAGACAGGGTCTCATTATGCTGTTCAGGCTGACCTTGAGCTCACTTTGTAGCTCAGGCTGGTCTCAAACTCTCAATGATCCTCCTGCCTCAACCTCCTGAGTGTTGGGATTACAGGGGTGCACTACCATGCCCAGTTTAGACATTCTTAGATAAATAAAATTGGAGAGATTCTGTTGTTAGTCAATAAGGATTTGTTTCTGTCCTACAAGGAATACTAAAGGGAGTCCTTCTGGCTTGTGTGGAAAAGTAATAGTAACAAATTCATACAATGAAATATAGAACACCAGTTAAAGGTAAGTAGGTAAATGTAAAAGATAATACTGTAGCTGAGGATTTAGCTCAGCAGCCTAAGTGCCTGCCTGGCAAGTGCAAGGTCGTGAGTTCAAT
>RJWT010048457.1:0-11151 GCA_004365215.1 Cuniculus paca | reverse complement strand
GCTGGCTCCAAGGCAGGGTGGCATGGCACTGGGGCAATACTTCAAGGCTGCAGCCAGAGCAAAAAGGGGAAACAAGCCTTTTCTCTACCCTTAAACTGTACACAGGCCACCCCCCCCAAACCTTCAGGGTGGGTGTAACACTCACAAAATGTCCTTGCCCTCCTTTGCACAGGATGAGGATATCTACAAAGTAAGAGCCCTGGCTCCCTGCTGAGTCTCTCATTAAACTTCTAAACTTCTCAAGTTGACACAATGTATTAACCATAAGATGAACCTAATATTATGTAAGAGGTATAATACTAATTACTTTTAGTCTAGTGATATTAGGTTGGTTGAACACTTGATCAATGTTATCTGTTCTAGTACAAAATTAAAGAGAGCTATCCTATAATTACTTTAAGAGATGCAAGAAAATACATTGAGTAATATTTGACATGGATCCAAGTTAAAAATTCTAGTAAAACAGATATAGAAAGGAAATGGGCTAATGACATATATGTTAAAAAATCTACAGAAAACATCAAGTAAATGCTGAATTGAAAGGAAGATGAGAAAAGAAGACAAAAACATTTGAGTTTTCACCATTTCCATTGGACATTGTAACTAAGGTCCTAGGCAGCCCAGTAATCTAGAAAAGAAAGTCAATAGTATAAATGATATAGGGAATGAAACTCCCAACCTGCTAGATGTCCGGTATGAGCTCTTGTCCTCTAAACCTGAATGAATTTTAGGAACAATGGAGGTTAAGAACAGAATATATTTATTGAGAAAAGGAAAGCTTCTGTCTGAGAGACAGAAGGGGTCCTGAGTGGGTTGCCAAAGACTCTGTCTTTTCTAGGGACTTTATAGAGCAAAACCACAAGGTGAGATGGGTCCGAGGTGGGGAAAAAAATGGGAACTCGCAAGGTGGTCATGAGGTGGGACAGAACTATGGTCAACCAGTAAGATTACTCAGGTAAAATTGATTAAATAGGGGACAAATGGGGAAGCGAGTCATGTAGCAAGTGGGCATGCATAAAGAGCAGTGATTCTTTCTGTACGGGGTTGGAATGGTGACTCCTGACTTCCTCAGGATGATAGAGACCTAGTTAGACTATCAATTCCTGGTACATATCCTTAGGAAGTATGTGGGTGCGTTTGATTTATCTTTTTTCTTGAGGTCTGACCCACAGCGGAGGTGTCTGTCTCCCCTACAGTTACAAGGTATTCTGACCTTCTGCACTGGCTCCTTTTGAGGGCCCAGCCCTGTCTGGCTGCCTATAATATTTCTATCTAACTCAGTCACCTATAACATAAGGATTAGAAAGAAAGAGATAAAACTTCATGATTCAGAAGATATGATGTTTATAGAAAACTCAATAATCTGGAAATTTATTAGAATTAATAAGCAAACCTAGCAATTCTGCTGGATATAAATCAGTATCCAGAAATTAATTGGATTTTTCTATTCTTGAAATAATAAAAAAGTGAGTCACAGTACCCTCGCATGTGGGCTTTGGCTGGGCATGGTGGTACATGCGTGTAATCCCAGAACTCGAGAGAGGAAGATTGCAAATTCCAGCCTAGTTTGGACAACCGAGAGATATCCCGTATCAAAATTAAAAAAAAAAAAAAAAAAGACCAGGAATATAACTCAGTGGGAAGGCCCAGGTACCAAACAGGAAGGGCGACTGGGTTTTGTAGTCACAATGCCTACATTTAAATCTTAATGTGTCTTGTTAGTCACACCTGAAATAATCAATTAACATCTCAAAGAGTATATTGTCTTTGAGACAACTAAGACTCACATGTAAAATGGGGATTGTTAAACTATTTAGCATAGGTATTATGAAATTAAATGAAGCAATATATGAGACTATTTGGCACAATGCCTATTTTCCAATAAATAATGATTTCTATTTTTCATGAAAAATTATTTCAGTCTACAGCACTAAGTATGATAGGTTGAGGCACAAACTTGATTTGATCTTGTTTCTCTAAACCAAAAAGAATCTTAAAGACAACACAAAAGAAAACACTAGAATAGTCAAAGATGATGGATTGATGAGGAAACAAAGCTTCGTTCCTGGATTGATGCTAGATGGAAAAAGAAATAGGTGAATAGGCTGAATAGGAATTAGTTTTAAACTCATGCCAAGTTTACTGACTTCAAATGAGATAATGCTATATTAAAAAGCTTACCTTCTCTAATCTCCATGTGAAAATAAGATTTTACAGTGTGTCACAATATTAAAAATATTTATACCAAGCTTTCATTTAATGCTCATGTCAGTCATTTTAGATAGCTATTGAGACAAAAATGTTAAATAACTTATTCCGTGTCACAAGTTCATTTCCATGTATGCATGGGGAAAACACTAAGAACTTACCAAAATGCTAAATTATTTTCTGCATGGTGGTATTTAGAATGATGCTAATGTTCTTTATAATTTCGTACATGTTTCAAATTTTCCGTGATACCTCTGTTATTTTTAGAATCAGGAAAAGTAAGAAATTTAGTTTTTTTGTTTTTTTTTTTGCGGCACCGAGAATTGAACTCACGACCTTGTGCTTGCCAGGCAGGCACTTAGGCCACTGAGCTAGATCCCCAGCCCTAAGAAATTTAGTTTTATAAATCATTAAAAATAACCTGTCAAGACATGCTTCTAAGGTAGTTGATTAATATATAACTACTTAGCAAATATTTAGGCATTTTACCCTGAAATCTTTTATGGTAATGATTGGTATTCTTAACAGAGATATGGACTCAGTTGCTGTGAATAGGATTGACAAACAGTGTTAGGTAAAAAATGGGGCCAACTCAATGTCAAAATGATGGTTAACGACAGCAAGCTCCTATTGCCCTTCTTGGAGCTTTTAAATTTACCTCAAGGTGCCAGGGATGTATAGCTCAGCGGCGTAAGTGCTTGCTTGGCAAGCACAAAGTCCTGAGTTCAATTCCTGGTGCCAAAAATAAATAAATAAATAAATTAATTAATTAATTTGCCTCAAGTGGCTGGGAGGCCTGTAATCCAAATGCTCTGGGAGGAGAAAAGGATTCCAGGTTCGAGCACAGCCCTGGCAATTTATGGGCTTAGCAAGACCATCTCTCACAATGAAAGAGTAACACAAGGACTGGAAATGTAGGTCAGTGGGAAGGTTGTGGTTTCAATCCTTAGTATCACAAAAGAAAAAGGAAATTGTCTGAAGACATTAGTGTAAAAACACAGTGTAAGTTAGACTTACCACTCACCAAATGAAAAGATAGATCGTAGGAGGTCATAGGAATTCTTGGTAAAGAGCTGAAAATTGTTTCTTCATTTTGTTCTGCTTCCTTTTGTTCACTTACTCCTTTTTTGTGTCTCAGGACAAACTGACCAGAACTCAGAGGTCTGTGCTTTCTTAAGAGTGATCAGGTCCCTTTGTGTTACTAAGAAAGACCAAGACTTTCTCAAAACTTTTCTCTTTGTCTTTGTGTCCTTCAGGTGCAGATATCCACGGCTTCAGTGCACCTCCATCCTCCGGCGCCAGCGCCAGCGGACTGGGACCCATAGTAGATGAAATACAGCGATACGGGAAGCCTGTGGTGGCAGCTATCCAAGGCTTGGCTTTAGGAGGGGGTCTGGAGCTGTCCCTGGGCTGTCACTACAGGATTGCGCACGCAGAGGTAACAGCTGGGCTCCACGTGGGGGTTGGAGTTGGGGTGCTTTCCTTTAGGACAAGATCAGAATGTGGTCAGAGGCATGAGAGGCGATCATTTTAAATGGTTAGCTCGCTAGTTAACAAGCCTTGGGTGTCTCCCGCACTGTCGCTGAGATACACTGTCTATATGGTGACCATTCAGGTATGGCTACATTTCCATTCTGATTAGTAAGTGACTATTACTGTTTTTTGCTTCCCTTAACCTTCATTCCAGGACCTTTTTGGGGAATTCCATTCTATTATATTAATTTTCTGCTCTTCTTTGCTTTGCTTCTTTTCTTTCTTTCTTTTTGGTCTTTTTTGAGACAGGGTCTCGCTCTGCAGTTCAGGCTGGACTTGAGCTCACTTTGTAGCCCAGGTTGGTCTCGAATTTGCAACACTCCTCCTGCCTCAGTCTCCCAAGTGCTGGGATAACAGGTGTGTGCCACCATGCCTGGCATCTGCTCTTTTTTCTATGTAATTTTTTCCTTATAGCTGTTATCTTTGTCTTTTTTCTTGAACCAGCGTTTGAGAGGGTTTTTTTTAGTTTATATGTTTTTATACAAATATCATATTTAGTTCATCATTAAATGTCCTTTATTCTGCTTATTCCTGTCTTTTAATTGTTAGTACTGTACACATTTATATTTAATATGTTTACTGATGAAAAACTTAACTTCTGCTATTTTACTCTTTGTTTTCTGTGTTTGCTGCTTAGTTCTTTTATTAGTGGTTTTATTTTGGTTGAATACACATTTTTAGTGTAGCTTTTAATTCTCTCCTGGTTTCTTATACAATATTTTTAAGTTATTTTCTCAGTGGTGGTGGACCTTGTGATTACAATGAGCAGCTTAATTTGTAGTAGTCCAGCACAAATGAATACCGACTTAATTTTGACAATATACAAAATCTTTGTTACTCCTTTATGTAGCCATTGTCACAAATTTTATACCTTTTCACATCGTGTGGCCACCAGTATATATATATATATATATGCATTCTCTAGCAGTCCTTTAAGCAAGAACTAGAGGAATTGCAAACAAAAATGTGTTAGTATTCTCCTTTTCCATTTACCTATATAGTTATTCTTTAACGTTGCTCTTTATTTCTTCATGTGAATTCAAATTACTGTCTATTGTCCTTTCACTTCCAACAGAAGAATTTCTTGTAGGACAGCTCTGCTGCCCAAAATTTCAGTTTTTGTTTACCTGGGAATATATTAATTTTGCCCTCATTTTTAAAGGAGTCTGTTGGTGCATATAGAATTTTTGGTTGACAGTTGTTTTCTTTTAGCAGTTTAAATATGTCATTCCATGCCCCTGACTTTTGTGGTTTCTGATGAATAATCATTTTAACCTTATTGTAAATATCCCATAAATACCATATTTTGCAATTGCATGAATTATTTTAATCAAGAAATGTATAATTGTTTTTATTAGTACATGTTTGCTGTACACAATGTTTACATTCCTTGTGGGAACTTGATACATGTGCATAACACATGGTAATTGATTCTCTTTTCATCTTCTTCCTTCTACCCTCTCTTCTCCCTCCATCTCTTATTTCATTTGAGAAAGATTCTATCTCCCTACTTCCTACTGTCTTTTATTTTGCTCTTTATTTATAATTTAGGGTTTGCTTATCAAAGAAACCATGGAATGTTTAAGCTTGTGTGTCTGATCTAGTTTACTTAACATTATGGTTTCAAGGTGCATTCATTTTCCTACAGATGTGTCAAGTTTATCCTTTTTATGGCAGAGTAATACTCCATTGTGTGGAGTATTTCTTTTCCTTTGTGTATTTGCTGATGGACAGATAGGTTGCTTCCAGGACTTAGCTAGTAATAATTATGCTGCTATTAATATGGGTATGCATCTGTCACTGTAATATGATGTCTACCTTTTTTGGGAAGATATCTAAAAGGGGAATAGTCAGGTCAAATAGAATTTGATTTTTATTTTGTGTTTTGTTTTGTTTTGTTTGATACAGGGTCTCCCTTTGTAGCGCAGGTTGGCCGTGAACTCACTGTGTAGCCCAAGCTAGTGTCGAACTCATGGCAGTCCTCCTTCCTCAGCCTCCTAGTGCTGGGATTACAGGCATATGCCAGCATGCCTGGCAAATAGAATTTGTAGTTCTAGTTTTTTGAGGAATCTCCATAGTGGTTGTACTAGTTTACATTCCCCTGAACGATGTGGAAGGGTGCCTCTCCCCACCACTCCACAACCTTTCTACCATTTGTTATTATTGAATTTATTGAAGATGGCCACTCTTTCTAGGGTAAGCTGGAATCTTAGTGTTATATTAATTTGCGTGTCTTTAATGGCCAGCAATGTTGAGCATTTCTTCAGGTTTTTTGACCATTTTTACTTCTTCTGTGAAGTGTGAATTTGTTTCACTTGCCCATTTTAATTGGGTCTTTTATTTTGGGGAGGTCTAATTTTTTGAGTTCTTTATGTATTCTAGACTTTACTCCTCTGAGGAATAACTGTCAAAATTTTTTCCCCATTCTGTAGGTTTACTTTTCACTCTGTTAGTTATTTCTTTTGCTGTAAGAAGTGAAGAATTTGATATGATCCTATTTGTTGATTCTCAGTACTATTTCCTGTGCAACCAGGGTTCAGTTCAGAAATTCCTTGCCTACACCTAAGATTTCAAAAATTTTACCTATTTTATCTTCCAGCATCTGCTGCAAGTGTTTCTGCTTAACATATAGTTCTTTAATCCATTTCAATTTTAGTTTATAGCAGATGGTGAAACATAGGTCTAGATTTAATCTTCTTCATGTGGGTAGCCGGATTTCCCAACACCATTTATTAAAAAGACTGTCTTTTCTCCATTGTATGTTTTTGGTCCCTTTGTCAAAGATCAAATAGTTGAATGTGCTTGCAGTTGTTTCTGCATCATCTATTCGGTTCCATTGATCCACATGTCTGTTTTTGTGTCAGTACTATATTGTTTTTAGCACTGTAGCTTTGTAGTATAACTTCAAGTCTGGAACATGCTGCCTTTTCCTTTGCTCTTGTTGCCCAGGATTGTTTTTGTTATTCTGGGTTACTTGTGGCTCCATATGAATTTAAAGATTCTTTGCTTCAGTTTTGTGAAGAATGCAGTTGTTACTTTGATTGGAATTCTGTTAAATCTATGTATCAGTTTTGGAAGTATGACCGTTTTGATTATACATTGGTTATGCCTATCCAGGGATAGGGGGTATCTTTTTATTTTTTGATGTCCTCTTAAATTTCTTTTTTGGAGTGCTATAGTTTTTATTGCAGAGGTCTTTCATGTCTATAGTTAGGTTAATTTCTAAGTACTTAATTTTTCTTGGTGCTATTGCAAATGGCATTTTTTTCCTAGTTTCCTTCTCAATGGGTTCATTGTTAGTGTACAGGACCTCTACTGATTTTTATGTGTTGATTTTGTGTCCTGAATTAAATCATTCTAAGAGTCTTTGCATGGATTTTTAAAATTTTCTGTGTAGAGGATCACATCATCTGCAAATACAATGATATGATGGTTGTTGAACTCAATTTGTTCGAAACTCACGTTTGAACACTGAAAAGTTTGAGAACTGAACTTACTTTTCCCATAAGAAGTAATGGAAAACCAAATAATTGGTTCTGAGACCTCAAACTTACACTTATGAATTCATTATTCCAGGACTTTAACAAATTGTACAGGTTTTTTTCAATTTGAATTTTTGGTTCAACTATCAAACACCAAGCAGATTTTTTTTGAAGTTTGCTATTTGAGTAGTAGAAAGTTCGAGCTTGGAGCCATTTGAGAACCAAGATATCACTGTAGTAATAATTTGACTTCTTCCTTTCCTATACTTATGCATTTTTTTTCCTTGCCTGATCGCTCATCCTCACATTTTGATTACTATATTGAACAGCTGTGGTGATAGTGGGTTGTTTGTTCCTTGATTCAGAGGGAAAGCCTTCATTTCTCCCCATTTAATATGATGTTGGCAATAGGTTTGTCATAAATGTGTTTTATCAGTTTGAATTAAGGTCCTTCTATACCTATTTCCTTCATTTTTTTTTAAACCATGAGAATGTTGGATTTTGTCAAAGGCTTTTTCTGCATCTATTGAGATGTTTATGTGGTTTTTGCCCTTGCTTCTGTTTTATGTGATTGATTGCATTTTTTGATTTGCACACACTGAACCATCTTTCATTTCTGGGATAAAGCCTACTTGGTCAGGATGTATGATCTTTTTAATGATTTGTTGGATACTGTTGGCCTATATCTTCTTGAAGATCTCTGTATCTATATTCATTAAGGAGACTGGTCTATAGTTTTTTGGTTGAACCCTTCTCTAGTTTTGGAATGAGGGTAACAGTAGCTTCCAGGAATGACTTTGAGAATATTCTTTCCCTTTCAGTTTCATCAAAGAGCTTGAGAAGTCCTGACGTTAGATCTTCCCTGAAGTTTTTATAGCATTCAGGAATGAATCCATCTAGATCTAGGATTTTTTAGTTGGTAGTGTTTTTTAAAATCATTACAATTGCTTCAATTTCATTGATTGTTACTGGATTATTCAAGGTTTTAAAATCTGCTTGTTTCAGTTTTGATAATTCAGATATATCTAGGAATATATCCATTTCTTTGGAGTTCTCTAAATGAATATATCCATTTCTTTCGAATTTTGTGTCTAATTATATTGAATTGAGTCTTTTGTTTCTTTATTTTTGGTTAGATTGTCTATTTTGTTTCTTCTTTTGACAAACCAACTCTTCAAAGTATTGAATCTTTGGGTGTTTGTTTGTGGGGTTTTGTTGGCCTCAATTTCATTGATTTCTGCTTTGATCTTTATAATTTGCTTTGGGTTTTTGCTTTAAATTCTAGCTTTGGGTTTTTGGATTGTTCCTGTTTTCTAAAACCTTGCAGCATATCATTAGGTTATTTATTTGGACTCATTCTGTTTTTCTGATGTGGATATTCACAGATAGAGGCCAAAAAAAAAAAAAGAACAAAAAAAATCACATGATCATCTCAATAGAGGTAGAAAAAGCCTTTGATGAAATCCAACATTCTTTCATGATTTAAAAAACTGAAGGAAGGGCTGGGGATTTAGCTCAGTGGCCTAAGTGCCCCCCTGGCAAGCACAAGGTCGTGAGTTCAATCCCTGGTGCCGCAAAAAAAATAAAATAAAATAAAAAAACTGAAGGAAATAGGTATAGAAGGACTTTATTTCAATCTGATAAAAGGCTAGCTCTGCTAGCTTTTTATTATTAATGTCATCTGTAGACTCGTTGATCCCTATTAGGCCTGTTTTCATTGTGCCCCCCAAGTTCTTTTATGTTGTACTGACATTACTACTATTTAATTGTAGAAAAAGTTTTATTTATTCCTGGTATTCTTCTGTAACCCATTATTTATTTAAGAGTGTATTGTTTAGTTTCCATGCACTTGCATAATTTCCCTGTTTTCTTTTTTGTTATTTTCTAGTTTAGTTGGGCTATGATCTAATAATAAGCATGGTATAATTTCATTTCTTTTTCTTTTTCTTTTTTTTTTTTTTTTTTTGGTACCAGGGATCGAACTTAACTACCTCATGCCTGCCAGTCAGGCACTTATACTGCTAAGCTAAATCCCTGGCCCTCATTTGTTTACATTTACTTAAGCTTGCTTTATTGGCTAGTACGGGTCTATTTTGGAGAAAATCCCATGTGTTGTTGAGAAAAATATGTATTCTGTTATTGGACGGAATTCTCTATAGATATCTATTAAGTCCATTTGTTCAAGGGTTTTATTCAACTCTGGTATATCTTCATTGATTATTTTTAGTTGATCTATTTGTCACAGTGGGATATTGAGGTTTCCAACTATAATTGCATTTACATTGTTTTACATTTTACATTGTTTTATAATGTTGGGTGCACTGCGTGTATATGTTAATAATTATTGTCTCTTTCTGTTGCATTTTTCCCTTAACCAATATGTAGTGACTTTCTTTGCCTTTTTTAATCAGTTTTGGCTTGAAGTTCACTTTGTCTGAGTATAGGACTCTAATTCTTTTCTATGCAGGTCATTCATGTTTAGCATCATTTTGTTTATCTCTGCTAGCTTTTTATTATTAGTGTCTTCTGTAGACTTTCTGATCATTTTGTTTGACTATCTGTTTACTTATATCTTCTGTGAGCTAGTCAAATGCCTTATTGATCTCTTTTATGATCTTCCATGATATCATTTCAAATAATTTGGGTGTGTAGCTTTTGGTTTTGACCCTTAGATACCCCATGGATCAGCTTTGAGGGAGTTGCGAGTTTTAGGAGGCATTTTATTGACTTGTCTTCTTGTGTTTCTATTTCGCATATTTGTTTTTGTGTTGAAGCTTGCAGTTTGACTGTAGTGAAAGATTTGCTTCTCATTGGAGACCTTTTGGGTTAGTATCTACTTTTCAGTGATGTTCTTTGGATGTGGCTCACTATTGGCCTTTTCCTCTGTCCGAGGGTCCAGCCACCTCTGTTTACTTGGGATGGGAGGTTGTAGAATATTGGCTCAGTACCCAGTTCTCCAGGAATGGGCCACAATATTGTTAATGATCCCAAGGCAATCTAGGTATTGGTGTCTCAATAAAACTAATTAATAGCAATAGAGTTGTCACTTTAGCTATAGTAACAGAATTGACATCATTTATAGCATCAACGACAAGTGTTGGAAAACCCTAAGGACCAACTATATACCACCCTTAACCATAGAAAAGAGATCTGTAGTTATAGTATGAACACTGAGATAAACCAGGTATTATTGTACTACTAACCTACAATAAATATGTACTAAATGGAACTTTACTTCTACTAACACTACAACTTAACTTAATCATCAATAACATAAAGTTAACTATCTAGAAATTCATAAAGCTTAGTAGTCATACTAGTAAAGGTAGAAGGGATGGAAAACTGGGGAATAAAAAAAGCAACATTTGAAAAATTAATCAATGGGATATGAGAAGGAGGAGACAAAAGTAAGATAGGATCCTATTGAGGAGTAAAAGAAAATTAATAGTGTTAGAGAACAATCACAGGAAAGCGCAAACGTGAAAAAAAAATGGTAAAGAGAAAGCAAAAAATGGTAAAGAGAAAGGAAAAAAGATAAGAAAGAAGGAAAAAGTTCAAAGAGCAAAAGGGTAAAGGAGAGAAAAAAACTAAAAGAGAAGAGAAGAGCCTCAAACCCCCAAAAACCCAATGAAGGAAAGATAAAAATAATAAAAAATACAAAAACAAAAAAATTTTTTTGAGTCAAAGATAAAAAATCCCCATGTTTTTAAATGAGTGTTTTCTTTCCAAGATTTGCATTCTTGGGATCTAGCCACTGACAATTTTTTCCACCTACCTTTGGGACCCATGGGCTTTCGAAGTGCCCTCCCTGCACCAGAGGCCCTGCTGTCCATTCTCCCAACTATGGCTACCATCTGAGCCAAGGCATCTCCTGTTCTTTTGGTAGATGGCAAGTGTGATAGCCTTCTGGTCTCTGCGGGATACAGAC
>RJWT010048456.1:0-11140 GCA_004365215.1 Cuniculus paca | reverse complement strand
TTAAATAATCATTTCTAAAATCTCTGCACATATACATTAAAAGGATTTCTAAATTATAAAGCCATCAGTACACATGCATTGCTTTAAATATATGCATTCTTTATAAAGACATGTCATATTATGCCACACTAATTTGTATAACGGAAGAAAATATATCATATTACATTCATGACTTTGAACCTTACACATAAATATTAATGAAGGGTCTCTGTTTTCTTTCATTCAGATAAAACCAATATTTACTTTAATGCTACTTACTTGGAAAACAGGACATCATCATGTCATCCTCATCAAGCAAACCATTTATTAAACATCCATATAAGGCTTTTCTTTTGGGAATCATCTGGTACAAAACTCAAATTCTTTCACAGTGGCAATGTATGAAGACACAAGACAGTAAAAACAGTCTATCATGTACATGATGGGCACTGTGTTTATGCAGATGTTTCCTTTCTATAATTGTGCTACCTACATTCCACGACCTGGGCTAGGGTCTTCATCATCATTATTTGCTAGCCAGTAATAATATTTATATAACCTATATGAATTTTTAAAAAGCACATTTAGATAAATTATTATTCTCTAGAATAAAATATCTAGAGGTGATTGACTACAATCTGATGAAGATTTCCTGACTCTGTGTCTACTAATCCAGTCTTTGGCATTATGGAGATCTCTGATCCATTGACCATATCAATTTCTCATAATTTCTCAATTTCTTCCAGGTATCATTACTTTCTTATCTAACACAGATTTCACTATTATTATCTTTTTTTCATGTAATCTCATTCACTTGTCTTTTACTCTCATTATTATCAATGGAGAAAATTCCAATCTTGGATGATCCCTTCTAGCCATCATATTATCGACATCATCAGATTTGTTGTGGAGAAGTTAACACAATCAGCTCACTAGTCACTCTCTCACTTCTAAGTCACATACCACTGATAGGCACTCAATATCTTTTCCTATTATGTCTAAATGTCCCAATAGTCTGGCATTCCTAAATTCTTTCTTGCTTTCTTCTCTACTACCATTCTCTACTCTCACTTATAACTGATGGTCAGTTCCAAGCAGATATTGGATTGAAAAATGGGAATGATAAAATTGAATTTCCTCACCTTCTTACCACTAAATTTAGAAATCTACCTACATCCGCAAACATTTTTCTTTCTCTTTCCTTATTTTGTTAGTTGGTAACTATCTTTATTATGCCAAATGTCAGTCTCTTCTCCTGTTCTCTGAGTACTCCCTCCAACTCTTTTGAAGGATTTTACTGCAGTTCTACCCATGGATTTCTTTTCCTGAAAGTGTGGCTTCTCTTGAATATCATTTTCTCACTCTCCTCTGGCTCCTTCTCATTGCTTTCATAAGCATGCACCTAAGTCATAAGGAACCATGTCGTTTAACAATAAGAAAATGTTCCCTTTAATCCTTAATATCCTTTCAAATATATCATTTTGCAGTTCTCAGTTTAGGCAAGATTTCTTGAATGCGTTCTCTTAATTCACTGAATTAACGTCTTCACTTTCTATTTACTCTGACCAACTCAAACCTGGTTTTCACTTTGAACCCATTTGCTATGGCTTGGATTTGTTTAGTCACCCAAGCACTCATGTGCTCATAGCTTGGTCACCAGTGTGGCAGAGTGGAAGAGATGAAACCTTAAGAGTTGGGGCCTAAATCGTACATGGTGGCAAAATTTTTTAATACCAGCATTTTGAGAGTGAAGCAGGAAGACTGCAAGTTGGAGCTCAGATTAGCAACAGAGACTGAACTTATCTCAAAAGGCAGAGGGGGTGCCGGGTATGTAGTTCAGTGCAAAGGCCCTGGGTTCCATCTCTAGTAACCCCAAGTGCAAGGTAATTAGGTCCTAGGGGTCCCACCTTGAAGATTAATACAGATCTCTTGGACAAAACTAGCACTGTCAAGTGTGGGCTGTTGTAAATTGAAGTCACTCTACATGCTTGGCATCGTCTCTGCCTACTCTTTCCCCTTCCTACTTCTCTATTATGTTGGAATTCAACTAAGGAAGCCATCAGTAGAGAACAAGTGAATAGGTGTGTTCAATGTTGGACTTTCAACCTGGAAAATATGAGCTAAATAAACCTCTTTTTTAAAAAAAGGTTCTTAACCTCGGATATTATAATATAGCAAGAAGAACTGAACTAAAATATTAATTTATTCTTCCAAAATATCAGTCACCAAATCAAAAGGAAAATTTTTATCTTCAAATTACTGAATCTTCTATTAAAGGTTGCATATTAATTGTTCCTTAAGAAAAAAGTTCCTACTTTGCTATGACACTAGATTTTTCTCTGTTTTCTCTTTGTTAATTTTCTATGTCTTTCTGTAGTTTCTATTTCTCTATCAGCCATAAAAGATGATACACTTATGGGTAGGCAATTTATTCTCTTGTTTACAATACCTGAACTTTCTTCTTATCTAATTCTGTAGTTTTAAATACTATTACACAAAATCAGTTCTTAGAGTACATTTCTACCAGATACCTTTCTTCCGAGCTGCAAATTAATTTATTAATATATTTGACTTGATATTTAATTTATAATTGTATATATCACAAATGTCTCAAACCTGGTCTATTCATAAGGATACACTTAATGCACACACTGTCCTCAGTCAAACCATATAGTTTCCCCAGCTAAGAAAATGCTGAACATTATCACCTGCCCAGCTGTTGAATTCAGAAATGCAAGCAACACTCTTTCCTATAATTTGTATATCCAACACAAACTCTTTAATTCTGCATTCTAAATACGCCTTAATAACAACCACTTGCTATATATAGCCTACCTCTATCTTAGTCAACACGAAGACTTACCCCTCTTAACAAGAGGAATATTTTTGTTATTCAAATCAGATAAAATTACTTCCCACTATAACAATTTTTCACTTTATTTACAATAAAATTCTAAAAATGTCCAGGTTTCTGTAAAAAATTTGCTCCAATTTTGGTGGAATTTCAGTCCCACGATACCCTCTAATTCACTTTCATGATCCACCTCCATCATTATTGTTGTCATTATACCTACTCCTACTGTACTCTACCCACACTGGCTATCACGTACTCCTTGAGTCCTCTTTCCCAGGTTATCGTTTTTGCAACTGCCCTGCAAACATTTCCACTCCCTTGATCCTTTATTTGTGTCGCTTGTTGCATTTTATACATCATCTCTCAATTTAAATGACATCTCTTCATATGTTGTATATCAAATACATTCCCATAACATTATCTAACTCAAAAACTGTATCACTGAAAAAGATACTGAATCTTTATTTTATGTTTGCTTCTTTTGTTTTGTGTATCATTTCATAGGAGTTATGAGTGCTGCAATGGTATCATTTTTAAAAATTACAATAATTTCATAAGCCAGAACCCTAGTTTCTTAGGTTATAAATATATATATATATATAATGCATACTTAATCTTCTTTAAGCAAATAACTATTATATGGCTATTATCATTATGTATTTTTGATATACTTTATGTTGTGTATGCCATATAGGAGGTATTATTAACTGTTTCCCATAAGGCAGAATGCTTTCACAGTTGGTATGTGACATGATTCTAGGATGCTCATGAATAATCCTTGTTTTTCCTTATTTTAAATAAGCACACATAAGATTTTGTTATATAACAAATAATATAATTATATGTTGGATAATAAATTGTACATCATATAAATAAGTTATAATATTCATAAGGGGATAACCATTTACAAATTATGAGAATAAAATATGATTTTTTTGAAACTTAGGAATATTGTTGTAAGATTAAATTGTGGTATGATAGCATATTCATTTAACTGAGGAGAAAGCGGTATAGGTACAGGACTCCTTACCTGGTTTGGTAGACTGTTTTATTTTGCAAGAGCCTTCACTGCTGACCCCAAAGTAAGAATTACATCTCTTACTCCATTGACGTTAGATGTAGTTATGTGACTTACGTTTTAAAAATGTAAAGTGGAAAAAAATAAAATAAAATAAAAATGTAAAGTGGGTGTAAATTATGGGTTTTGAGGAAACTATGAAGACCAGAACACAGCTATGACATTCTCTTTTCACTCTCTTCATCATCCACAAAGGTAATTACCCAAAAGGGCCAACTCTAAAACAGACGCCCACGTGGAAGGGTGCTACAGTTAGTGAAACCTAGATTTTTTTTTAATTGTGAGCTAGCAAACTAGCCTTCCTTAGTTGCATAGATGCTGGCAAAAACAAGGCTGTTTCTTTAGAAACAAGAGAATTCATGAATCACAATGAGTGAGTATCTAGAGTATCATCATTTGCCCCAAATACCTGAGCCGCTATTCTCAGATGGTGACACAAAGAAGGCCCGTGATACCTGCACGGTCAGTGGAGTGCTTTACAGGTGAGGAGCCATCAGTTAGGGAACCCACAGCCTTTCTGCAACAGTATATCTGCCTGAATTTTGCCCTGGAGGGACTTTATTGTTTTCTCTTTTATCTATACAGAAATATGTTTCTCTGTCTTTTAAGGCAATTAGCCATATCAACATCATTGCAAGTGCACCGCACAACATAAACAGTCAGTATTTATTGCAAGAAATGCAGAACTGTGAGAGACCCATGGAAAAATGTCATCCAAAACAGTTCAACAGCTACAGATATGTAGCATTATGAAAATTTAATCCTTTCAGGCACAGTGATTGGAGGTTCATTTCACCATAGCATCTTGAATAATATTACAAATTTGTTGATATAAATATTATAAGATTCCAGAATTCTACAGAAAAATTTCTACATGAGTACACTCAAGTATTTATTTCTTTGGATAGAGTGTTCATAATATCTATCAGATTTTAAAGACTCTAACCCAAAATGATTATAGCATAGACCAAAAGGTATACTTAACAACCCCCAAATATAGACAGTTTGACTTTCCATGTATGTGTAAGCAAAAATTATATTTTTAATTGTAAAAAGAAATACACATATATGCACTGAGATGGAAATTTTGATTAAGAACTAGTAATTCGTATCTTAATAAAAACATTATTCTGATTAATTCATAATGATATAAGAATATTTTCTAATACACAAAATTTCAAAACTGTGGCTGTTGTATATGGAATATTAATGTTTCTTCAGCCTCTCATACAACCTTTCTTTGGGTTGTGTTTTTTCCTTCCTAAAATATCTGCGATCATACACATGACTTACGAAATAAAGTGATTGAAATAGAGAAATATAATCCATGTTTTTATATGCATATATGCCAAACAATTCTCTCTTAAATTTTCTTGAATTGTAGTCAGATTTCTCACTGAAGTAGTGCCAAGCAGGATTTCTTTTTTAAATCCGCAAGTATTTTATTCAAATTAAGAAGTCAAATAGTAGCACCAATAAAATAAATACATTTATGTGACAGGGGTTCTTAATGACCTTTGATTTAGAGTGTAGGTGTGTGTGAGTGGATGTGCGTGTGTACGCGCACGAGTGTTTGTAGGGAGACACACAGTGTGTGGATATATGAGAGGTACAGAAAATCTCACTCATAAAGCACAAAAGGGGAATAATTTTGTTATTGTTCCACTCTCTAGTGGCAACCAAATAATCCAAATAAAGGATTGAGTTTAGAAGTTTCCCAATTAGAAGAGAGGTGAAAATAGAGTGAATATCAGAGTTAGACAGACAAGTCAAGTCGAAGTTGATTTGGAAATGTGGAGATTCAAATTCCACGGAGATATCCATTACGGGCATGCAGAAGGTCCCAGGGAAGACTGGCCTCAAGGTAATGAAGCTGAGTTTCTGGTATGTCTGCAGGTAGTTTGCAAGGAGAGCAGCTGGTACTTCTGTGAGGAGACAGGAATCATTTCCTAAAAGAGTCTTGGACTTTTGAGTTCCTATTCCTCTTTCAGAGTGGATTTGACTCTTATGTTGAAGTACAAACACAGGGAAATTAGGAATTTTCAACATGCAGTTTTGAAATTAGAAAAAAAACTTTATTTTTATGAACTTCTAATTGAAGTTTAGCATTTTATTGAAAAGGAATATAGGCAGCAAACTACAGAGTATTGATACTACAAACTATTAATACTAGTACCATTGTTTTTCCTCTACAATAGAAGTTACTTTAAAATATTATTTTTAATAATTATTGATTTCATGATTTCTAATTATTTTTAATTATTGTACCTATCCTTCAATATCTTTTGTGTTCAAAACTACCCGACCACAGTTTTTTTTTTTTTTTTTTTGGTAGTAGAGACTGAACCCAGGTCTTTTCACATACCAAACCAGAGCTCTACCTTTGATAAGACCCTATCAGGAGTACTCGAAATGATAATTCAACTTTCCAGCATATAATATTTAACATTAATTAATAAAAAAATATATCACCTTATCAAAAGTGATTTATTTAATGATAGTAACCATTTTTATAATTGACTTTCCTTGTAATTTTGCAGTTTTATTATTAGTTTCAAAACGTGGTTACAAGAGATCTGTGGCTACACTAGAGTACCAAATGCAAGAACGCTGCAAAACATGGTTAAGAACATTCAGTTCTTTATGGTGGATTCAATTTCTGACTAGTTTTCTAAAAAGTGCCTATAGTTTTAGGAATGGAATTGTTTTTAGTCGTCTAAATTCAGAAGAGAAAACTTCTGAGTATCCATTAAATATTAAAATTAACAGATGCATGTAGTAAATATTGAAAATTTTGAATTTATTGCTGTCAGAAGAACACATTATCCTTGTGTACACACAAATATATCAGTAATGAAAGATTCAAAATCAATGGCAATCTGAATAGTGCTCATAATGACATCGATATGCTGCATGGAAAGAATCACGGACCAGGAACTCAGTGCTGAGCAGTTCCAGCTCCTGACAGATTCATTCCTGGGCCACAGTTTCTTCAGCTGAGTGGCCTGGGCAGAGGTCATCTGTTTGATGACCTTCAAACTGTTTAATGTAGTCATTTTAATACTGACTGAAGAAGTTATTTCTGATTTAATTAGTAATATTAATAACATTATGTATAAAAAATTACAAAGCTTTCAACTTAACAAAAATAATCAGTTTGATTCAAATAGGAAAACAAAAATATCTGCCTTCCTTGCTTGACTAAAATTCATAGCTACCAAGAGTGATTTTTATTAACATGTACTCAAAGTACAGATTGCTTCAGTGTTATATGATGTTGATTCATAGAGATCAAGAACTTTACAAGAGGCTTCTTTCGTTCCACAGATAGAATCCCTTTAAGATAGACCTCTTCTTAACTTAATGCTTTGTGGAATAAATATTGTTATTCACTTATGTCAGATAGATCTTTTTCAGAGTTACAAGATCAATATGACTTTGTAATTAAAAAATGCCTTAAAAATCTAAGCTTTATTGTTAGGGAACTCAATGAAACTTTATCTGTTACATAAGTTTTCAGAAATCCATTGATGTTGCAAACTGCAACTATTCTGAAGAGGAAGTCATGTCTCTGTCTTACCTAATTCTCCATGCTGTTAAATTTTAGAAAATTGCTCCTCAGAAATGTCATATTGCAGAACATTTGCAGACTGACCTAACTAGAACATCTAAAAATCAAGGAAAGAATGGAAAAATAATTCTTGAAAAGTATTTCATTTCCTTCTAATGTTACAAAAGCCAGTGGTATCCAAATGAAAGACCTCAAAGTCTGTTAGCAAAACAAAATGGAGTGAAATGCAGTTAATGTATCTGAAATTACAAAATTGTTTTTAAAAGTGCCTTTCTTATTACATCAAAATGCAATTTTCAAGATAGAAGCATTGTAACATGACTCTATGTGCTGCACTGTGTGTACAATAAAGCAAGCAAAATTAATCCCTTCCCCTGATGACCTCTTGAAATGAAAACCCATTATAGTAATAATATTTGTTCTTAGCTCTTGATGTTTTCTACTGAATTTGAATGCCATGAAATGATTATATGTAGTAGTTGACAGGAGCATATGTGCAGATAATTACATAAATAATCCTCTTTACTTAGGTGCAAGGTGACTTTTTAGATCACATAAGAACTAATTTCAACCTAATAAAACTCATAATAATTTTCTTTACTGCTAAGGCATGAGTCTAAGTATTCCAAAGATTCATTAGGTAGAGTTTGCTCTCCGCAGGGACCCAGTGACAGAAACTGACTCACAGTGCTGTAACTTCAAGGCCATTGGACAGACGCCTATGCTAAAGATATAAGCATCTAATTGGCCCATAAAGGTTCTGAAAAGGGTCAAGGATTTTACAGTATTTCTTTACTCTGAAAAGGAAGGTAACCTACCATATTATGAAGACAAGCTTCATTAAATTAATATTTCAAAACCAGAAAATGCATCTCACAGTGAGAAAGATTTTTCTCTGGAACCTACTCTTCCCTACCAAATCAAGTAATCATTCTAATTTCCTTTGGCCATGATAAATATTTGAAAGCTTCTGAGGAAACCAGGAGTCACTAACCCAGTCCCCTACAGGAAGAGCCACTGCTTTACATGCACACCTGCTTGCTACGTGACTTGCTTCCCCAGTTGGCCCCAATTTAATCAATCTTACTTGAGCAATTAATCTTATTGGTTGACCATAGTTATGTTCCGCCTCATTCTCACCTAGCAAGTTCCCGTTTTTTCCCCACATTAGACCTGCCTCACTCTGTGATTTTGCTCTATAAAAATCCCTAGAAATGACAGAGTCTTTTGCAACCCGCTCCGGACCCCTCTGTCTCTTTCTCAGACAGAAGCTTTCTTTCTCTCAATAAGTATATTTTGCTCTTAACCTCCATTGTTCCTAAAATCATTCTTCAATTTTAGAGAACATGAACTTACACTAGACATCTAGTAGGTTGGGAGTTTCTTTCCCTATATCATAACCACAAGGCTTACCTTAACAGTAGTAAATCATTTCCTAGTACATTGTCTTTGACAGTCCTTAGTCTAATAGGCATCTTTTGAGAAGATAGTTCTCCTACTTTGGTAAAATTCTCTCCTACTTTATGCTCCTTAGTCACTCAATAGTTATGTGTTGCAGGAATGAATGAATGCATGCTTATGCTCCCCTGTTTTAACTTCTTTCTTTTGAAATACTCCTTTTATGCATCTCATACACAACCATAGTTTTAACTTCTACCTTTATAGATAATAATTATGTTACTGTTTTCTGTACAGGTTTTTTTAAAATTCTAGATCTCAAAATTCTAGATCTCTTTTTCCTGTGTGGATCTGGAGTATAATTCAGTGGTAGAGCACTTACCTAGAATTCATGAGGTCCTCAGTCCAGTCCTCAGCAACCACCCTCTCCCCAAAAAAGAAAAAAAGAAACTAACAATCTGTACGATTTCATACCAATAGGTTAAATTTGTCTACTATCGTAAAAACAATTAAACTTTACATTTCCTATTTTGTTAATGACATGACTGATTCTTAAGTCATTTAAGTTTATTTCAGTATCGTTCCAAACTACTGACTTTCCATTCAGGTGTGCAGTCTTAAAGATCTTCTCCTGTATTGTTTTATGTACTTATTGTCACTACCAACACTATGGTTCACTTGAAATACACATTCTCTCTGAGCCTTCCTGTAAGCACAAGTACTTGGAGCCCCAAGTAGAAACCCCTGCATGTAGTGTATTGGAATTTTCTCCACAGACACTTTCTGAACTTCAGAAACATTCCATTAATAACTTCGCGTGTTTTCAAACTACATCTAGCAAAATTTTTCTTCCCCCAAAACATGTCTAATAATGGCATTCTTCACCTATGAACAAACTCAAACTTTGCAACCGTTCTGCATTACTTCATGGATAAACTCCCAAACTCATCTGTGTATTCTCTATAATCGATCTTTGTTTTCTGAGCCTTTATCACATTCGTCTTGTTCTGTATTCCTGAATCCCTGCTACCAACTTGACTAATATTTCAGCCCCCATTAACACTAGAATTCTTACCTACATCTTGCCAATCTCTTTTCCAGGGTTTAAAACTTTGATTCTTACTCTAAAGCAGTGAGTTAGAATTTGGGCAATACCAAAGGAAAATATATAGTCAATATGGGCTCTCTAACTTCTAGTTAGCATTCTTTTCTCTCCTTATTCTGCAAATATTGATATTGCATCAATATCAGATATTGCCATAAATTCCAAATACCAGATTGTATTTGGCCACCACACTGAACTTTGCTTTTAATACAAGGAATCAATTAGTTTGTCCCAAAAGGATGAATTCACTACAAGGTCTCACCTCTACTTTCTTTACTGTAATTGATTATGTCTATCATAATTAACTACATCTGAGTATATCTTTATTCTGCTAAAATACTTTAGGACATGCTTCTTGCAGTTCTTGTAACAAATGTAACAAACGTCTATGTGTTAATTGATAGATATTATAAACACCATAGAACTATAAAATTATTAAAGGCAAGGAGTTTGAGTTAATGTTCATTGTGTCATTTACTCTAATTCATAAATTATCTCATGCAAAAAAGACGTTCAAATATTTATCAAATGAGTCTTACACTCCTTATATCATCTCTCACTAGTGTCACACCATAAGTATATAGAAAATACTTAAAAATCATCTTTTTGACTCTTGATTTAGAAAGAAGTTTGATACCAATGTTTTGGCTGTAACTGGTCTATGTCAAGAAAGTCCTAAAATAATATTAAGAATTGAAAAATTAAAGCTCTTGGAGGTCACAAAGAAGATTGAGCACTACTGATAAACATTGACAGTTTGATAGATTTTTAAGAACAAATAAATGTGTCTTAGGACACTTCGAAGATGCTAGGTATTGTATTTGGGAACATTTTTATGAATGTTTAAACTATCTTCTATATTACAGTTAACAAATTCTCTATTTCTTTTATTTAGCAAACAAGAAGCATGAAGTTATAGAGATGGAAAAATTTTCAATAATATTGCACTTCAAACTTTTCTATTTGCCAAAGAAAAATGTAACACAGAGAAGTAGGATGACTTCTCAAAGACAAATAGATCTAGAATTTGAAGAGTTATAAGGGTAATCTTGTAAAATTAATGGTTTAGAGAAGAAGGGACTTTGAAGGAAGTCTTTGAAATGAAGACAGTTTCCCCCTGGTTTCAATTCTCTTCGTTTTTCTACTATTTGCATA
>RJWT010048455.1:0-11141 GCA_004365215.1 Cuniculus paca | reverse complement strand
TGGAAACCATACTTCAGGCCCTCAGAAGACACTATAACTCAAACAGAAGGACCGACCACTTGTTTTCATTAAATCAGAAATTTGAAAGATGAGTGACCTCAACTCAAAAGTAACACATAATGCAAAATAATAATAATCAACGAAAGAGAAAAAAAAATGAAGGCTGTTGATATGATACAAACCTTGCCACTTTCAGCATTCTTTTCAATCTCTAAATTTTTAATCTGTTTCTCAGTTGCCTCAAGCTGCTGTCTAAGCTTCTCAATTTCCGATTTACCTTCGGAACTGGCTTTCCGAAGCTCATCAAGATCCAAGAGCTTTTCTTCAGTAGCCTTGAGCTGTGATGTAAAATTATCAATAACCTTGGTTTGTTCATTGCATTTGGCTTGCAGTACCTCTAGCTCCTTTACCTTTATTTCAGCTTCCTGTAATTTGTTTAACGTGTCCTCCATTTCTACTAGGTGCTGGTCTTCTGCTTTGTCCAGTTTGGATTTGATGGCTTCCAGATTGTTCTCCTTCTCTTTAATGACATTCATCAGTTTAGCCCTCAAGGCTTCCATCTCTTTAGCATGAGCAGACCGTTCAGAGTCTTGTTTATTCTGCAAATTTTCTATTTCTTGCTGGTAATCTACTTTCAGTTTGTCTATCTGTGTCTTTAATTCAGCCAGTTCTCCCGTCTCCGTCCCAAGCCCTTTGAAGGACACCTTCAGTGCCTCCATGGCCTGCTGGTGAGACACAATGGCCGTCTGGAGCTTGGACTTCCAGAGGGCTATCACATCTGAGTTCTCCTTATTGGCATGGTCTAGCTTGTTTCTCAAGGACTCATTTTCCTTAGAAAGCTTCTCCATGGCTAAGTGCAGAGACTTCATCTCCTTCTGATGTGTCTCTTCACGGGCTCCCAACTGCTCCTTCAGAGAAGTTATTTCTCTCTGGTGGTCTGTGTGGGTGACTTCAAACTTTTCTTGCAAAGAGCTTATCTCTTGCAAAAGGGAAAGTGACATATCCACATCCCCAGCAGGCTTACTGGACTCCAGCCTTCTTCGGAGCTCAGTTACTTCCTGCACTCTCAATGCTAGATCCTTTTCTAGTTCCATTATACGCGACTTTTCTGACACTGTTGCCACCTATTAACAGCAGGCCAAAGAAAGAGAGATCATTTAATAAATAACAAATCATTAATGATTTTCTTTGACCCTGAAGATCTTTTAAGAAGTACCCCATCTTAGGCAGCAGACAAGCTATTTCAAATGCTTACAAGGTTAACTGATCTCACTGTGATAATAGCTTAAACCTAACTCTGGTGGTTCCAATTCAGATTATCATCTTTAGCAAACTTCCACCATTCTGAGATACTAAAAGAACATAAAATGAATATTGAGTTCACCTCTCTCAAAAATACTTTTCCTCTAAGAAGGTTAAATCATTAACTGATTTAGCAGAAACTAAGTTTCAAAATTCTCAAATACATCTGCTACCAGAGGTAATGAACGTTCCTTATCTGGCCAGTTTTTTCTACCCTACTTCACTGAGGCTGCATAAATCCTTCTCCATCTGACCCTGGTGATTTACAAAACTGTGCTGTCCAATAAGGCAGTCATCAGTAACATACGACTACAATGCATTAACATTCAACACCTCTCAAGTGAGGGAGGGATGCTGTGAGACACAATCAGGTTTTGAAGACTTCAGGGAAAAAAAAGAATGTAAAATATCTTAATTTTTATATTGATTATGTGATGAAATACTATTTTGGGAATACTAATTTAAATATTCCATTTCATTTGTAACTTACTAAAGTGAATGTGAATACAAGAAATCAATTGTGTATATATAAAGCAGATATATTTATTTATATACCTCTTACATTATACATCTATGGACAGCACAGGCATAAAAGGTCTAAAATTGTCACCGGGCATGGTGGTGCACCCTGTAATCCCAGCACTCGGGAGGCTGAGAGAGGAGGATCCTTGAGAGTTCGAGACCAGCCTGGGCTACAAAGTGAGCTCAAGGCCAGCCTGAACGGCATAGTGAGACCCTGTCTTAAAAAGACAAGGGCCAGGGAACTAGCTCAGTGGCCTAGGCGCCTGCCTGGCAAGTGTGAGGTCATGAGTTCAATCCCCGGTGCTGCAAAAAAAAAATAAATAAAATAAAAATAAAAGGTCTAAAATCACCTATCAAATGTTTCAATGAATAAGGCATCATCTATAGTACAAAAGCCTGAACTGAATAATTAAAAATGTGCTAACCTTTTTTCAAAACAACAAAATGAGAATGATTACTTACCTGCAATTATACACTAGAATCTTATAGTTAGTCCCCTTTGGGGAGCTGCTAATTTTATCAGCATTCTGATGTATGCATCTTGTTCCCCTAGCGCAGGGCTCTCCACATTAGCATGCAACGTCAATCACCTGAAACGCAGTTCTAAACACAAGTTCCAAGCTACTCCCATAGATTTTGATTCTGAGCTCTGGAATTTTCTAAAAAGTAAATATCCCAGGGCCAGGAAAAACTCTTAACCTGTATCTAGTTTTAGAAAATTATATCCCAATGCTACCTGTTAGGCACTAAGTTCAGTACACAGAATTTGTGGAAAATGGTAACTTTGGGCACAACAATTATTTGACTAACCTGGGAAATAGAAGGGAATATAGGTATTATAATTTAAAAATATTAGTGAGTCCCCAAATGTCAAGGATCAAAACTCCTCCAAACTTAAGACTCCTCTCCATACTGCCTTTATTGGGACAGAAAATAACAGGTAAGTTTCTTTCATTTCCTCTGCCCACTTATTCAGGTTGTAATACCAATAAAATGTCATAAGTAAAGGGAAAAACAAAGCACCTGATTCTCAAAAACTGCAGAGTCAAGCTGACTAAAACTGCTATGTCATGGTTATAGATGCATCAGATTATGATTCAGTTATATACTATTTTTAGGTGAGGATCCAAGAATTTGTGTAGCAGCCGGGCCTGGTGGCTCACGCCTGTAATCCCAGTACTTGGGAAGCTGAGACAGGAGGATCATTGTGAGTTCGAGACCAGCCTGGGCTACAAAGTGAGCTCAAGGCCAGCCTGAACAGCATAGTGAGAACCTGTCTCAAAAAGACAAGGGCCGGGGATTCAGCTCAGCGGCCTAAGCACCTGCCTGGCAAGTGTAACGTCATGAGTTCGATCCCTGGTGCTGCACACACACAAAAAAGAATTTGTGTCCCAAATATAAGATACAACACTTTAATAAACTCCACTGTGGCAGACACAGCAAAACAGTCAAAATTGAAATAATACCAAGGAAAACGTAAGTGAAAACAAACCAGGTGCACACCTCTGATCTCCGAACTCTGGGAAGCTGAGGCAAGAGGAACACAGACAGGTTTGAGCCCAGCCTGGGCAATGCAGTGACTTAGCAAGATCCTGTCTCATTAATAAATTAAAAAATATATATATATATATATACATCCATAAATGATTTTTTAGACATTTAAAGTGAAAACAATAACATGATTATTTTTTATGTAACATTTTGTATAAGGACAAGCACTTCTATTTTTAATTTTATTTCCCAACAGCTATCCTCTGTTGAAACAATACATCTGTTTTTTTTTTTTTTTTTGCAGCACCGGGGATTGAACTCACGATCTTGTGCTTGCCGGGCAGGCGCTTAGACCGCTGAGCTAGATCCCCAGCTTTTAAAGTATGTTTGCTTTTTTTTTTGCGTCACCGGGGATTGAACTCATGACCTTGCGCTTCCTGGGCAGGCGCTTAGACCGCTGAGCTAGATCCCCAGCTCTGAAACAATACATCTGACTCTTCTAGGTTGAGATCATAAAAGTCAGGAATTATTTCTTCTTGGTCATAGTTCCACAGCACCAGGTACACTGTCAGTGGATTGACTGGTTTAAAGAAATTCTAAAGTACTTGCCAGAAAGGAATGTAGATGATGCAAAACTCACAGGGATCACTGGTTATTTTCTCACGTGGAAAACCAAGTGTGAGAGCATGCAAGCATATCATTAGAAAAAGACATAAGCTTTCATTTGAAACACCTGCATACGCCCTGCTATAAATGGATGCCTTCTCATCAGAGCAAAAGGAAAGCACTGAAGTTCTTTGCTGACGAAATTAAGATATGGGAGAGGAGTCCATTAGTTTTATGTATGTATAAAATACATATATTCCCCTTACTTTAGTAGCGAGTCACACTAAGGGACCTCATCTCATTAGTCCATTGTATTTCCCAGATCAGGACTTTGGCTCTCAAGTAATGAAGAAACAGCACCAAATTACCACTTTTTTCCCTCTTTTTCTTCCCAAATCTATACCAGAAATGTTTAATTTTGAGGCTGAGAACATTTTCCTCTTGAAATATAAAGACTTAAATTTGAGAGATTACGCAGTTGTCCAGATTTTTAGATCAATGATTTCTCACCAAGGAAAGTTCTACAAATTCTAATCACTCAAAAGAAAAAAAAAATTGGATTTCCAAATCTGATCAGATACAGAGTAATTTTTAAAAATATTAAAAACCAAACACAGCTAAATGCATAATTTAAAAGGGATATATGAATACATATCCTCATATGTAAGCGATACTGATTATTTCTTAGACCTTTCAACACAAAACTATATCCATAATAGACTTCATTCTTGGTGGTTAAGAATAGACCCTGGAGCCAACATGTAAATTCTGGCCTTACATGCAAACCTGGCTCCACTATTACTATTACCTGTATGACCTTAAGCAAATTGTTTAACCTCTCTGTGCCTCAGCGTCCTCGGCTGTAATAATGGGAACAACACTACCCTAAACTTGTGCTGAGACTGAGTAGTACTTTCGAAGCACTCAGGTGGTATGTGGCATGACAATAGCTCTCTCACGGTGCTTTCATACACAGACGAAGTAAAGACGCCTGGTGCCCTGGCTCCAAGGGCCAAACACAGTGAGATGGGGACAGTAAGCAGCCACTCCATTCCCACCACATGGGCCCTCCTGACCACTGAGATTTCAATCTCCTGGGTGACAGATAGGTGGGAGATGCAAAGAGAGGTCAGTTGTCAAGAAAAAACGGTAACTGGAATCTGAATCCTTAACTCTCATTAAAAATAGAGCCTATGTTGCATTTTCCTACCTGCAAGAGGCCTGAGGGGAAAGGGCCGGAAATAACATCAATTTAGGAAACCCAGTAAGCAGAAATATGAGCACAAGAGGACAATTGACTGCTTGTGGCAAACAGGAGAAATTTCAAGGCATCAATCCAAAGAAATCGAGATACAGCTGTGGCTATCCACAGTGCACACAGCCATCAGGTTACCACCTTGTTGTGGCCGGGTTAAGCACTGGTGAGTCTCCACTTCTGAAAAAAGAGCCGATTCCAAACACCGGGGCCTGCCCTTCGCGCCTAAGCTCAAGCCCCGAGCAGTGCCGAGAGCACACTCAGGCCAACCACAAGGCAAGTCACCGGCAGTGTCCACCACTCACGCAAGAGGCTGCTTCATGAAATAGTGAAAGCCATTACCCTAGTGTCTTCTAACTCCCTCTGGAGTTTGTCAGCTTTGGTCTTTTCAAAGAGCAGGCTCTGTTCAAGCTCCTTAATGCGGGCATGCTCCAGTTTGGTCTGCGTCTGTTAGTAAAAAGGAAGAGGAAGAGAACACAACAGTGCCACCATGACATGCCAGCACGAGAGGCGCGGGAGCAGCATGCAGGCTGAGCCACCAATACCTTCCGCCAGAAAGGGACACAAGGGTGATGGAGAAAGGAAGAGGATGGAACTGCGATGAGAAGGGTTGAGGGTGGAGACTACGCACAAAAGGGTGAAGGTGTGCAGGGGATGAGCTAGGCTGTTGGGAAAGGAAACAGTGGAAAACACATGAGGCACGATGACATGTCAGACGCATGCAGCCAAAAAGATGTTATACTGATCAGTGAAGTTTATCAGCACAAATTAGAACAGTTAATATCCCTCTAACTAGCACCTTCCCTCCGCCCACAGTGGCTGTTTGATATCAATGTGTATGTAACTGACTCCATGACTTTAAAAATAGGTTGACCTCAGAACCATCAGCACTGTCAACCAAACAGGGAAAAGACAGCAACATAAATCTTCAAGTGTTCAGGGAGCCCTAAGAGCAGGTCTGCATTGCTGGCATACAATTTGCCATGAACAGGGGTCATGAATTAACAGGCTGGGCATGGTGGCATACACCTGTGATTCCAGCACTCAGGAGGCTGAGGCAGGAGGATCGCCACAACTTCAAGGTGACAGCCTGAACTACGTAGTAAGGTTGTCTCAAAATTAAACAAAACAAAACACAGAAAAATTCATCTTAATAAAGTAAATCTGGAAACCAGAGCCAAGGGAACCACAGCAGGAGCCTCTACTGAAAGGATACAAAGCAAGCATGGCCCTCAGCCACATTTTCAGGTACAACAGAGGAGGAGCCCTGAGGCTCTAATTTCCTTCCCTTCCTGCAGGGGTTCTCCAAAAATTATTTGTCTCTAACGGGGAAAGAAAACAAGTAGAATCAATATTGCAAAGAAAATACTCAATAGTGGTTACCCTCCACAGCCTCTGTCCCTGAAAAGGCCGATTAAGAAGCTAACCGCATGAGAAAACAGCTCCAACTCTAAGGGACTCTTCTCACACTGAACTGAAGTGGTTCTGACCAGCTCAGAGGTGAGAAAGGTAGGAACTGGGGGCTGTGCCAAGGCAGCAGTCGAACTCGCGCCAGAAGAGCTGGCAGGAAGGCTCCCAGCATGGCCACTCCTCCACCAGACGCCGCTCACGGCCTACTTGGGCCAGCACACAGAGCCACAAGACCTCCTCTTCCCAACAGGCAGTGCAGCAGTGTCTCACCTAATTTGAAATAACCTGGCACAAGGCCTGGCAGCACACACCTGGCATCCCACCACTCTGAGAGGCTGAGGCAGAAGGGTTATAAATTGAAGCCCAGCCTAGGCAACTTAATGAGATCCAGACAAAAAAAATTGGAAAAGGGGCTGGGGATGTAGCTCAGTGTGAGGGAAAAAAAGAAAAAAACAAAAAAAGAATCTAGGTATCAATTCAAATGCACTTTTCTTCCACCCACCTCTCCTCCCCACAAAGTCATCTGAATAAATGACAGCCAAAACCCACAGACAGAGCTGCTCTCAGCAGCTGCTACCAACTTGGACTAACTTTAATATTTTGTGGTTCATTTTGGTCCAGGCTATCAGTCTGGACAATTATGGACAATCAGAAAATGACAACAGAATCCTAACAAAATGACACCAAGGAGTGCAGATCTTGAATAGAAGGCAGATGCCAAAATAAGGCTGCGAACATCTTCACTCACTCCATCGGTGCTCTGGAAACGTCAATGCATCCAAGAGCCCGCGTTGCTAATGAATCAGATATTAACAAACCATCATGGGGTAGTTAAAAGGTCAATGAAAACCATTTTAAAAACTCTTCATCTGCTTCGGTTCTTTATGCTCCACATAAATAATGAAATAAAATTCAAAACCAAGTCAGGCATGGTGGCGCATGCTTATAATCCCAGCGTTTGGGAGACTGAGGCAGGAGATCGCAAATCCAGGGCCAGTTCAGGCCAAGACCATTTCGAAAAAACAAAACAAAAACAATTCAAAACCGAATTGTCTGGATAGTCTCCTTGTGCACATGTGCCTCAGACAAAAGTGGTTCAATTTATCTTCTTTTACAAGAAAGAAAAAAATGAATCCAGGCAAAACATAATTAGGGTCATAGCTTCAAGGAACTGAAATCCAAACTAAGAGGAAAAGTGAAGGCAACAGATCCTTGCTTCTTTTGATACTAAGTATCCTCTGGGCAAAAGTTACCACTTGCAGCTAAAAAGCAAACACCCTTGTATTGAGATCTCCCAGAGATTTTCCCACTGAGCACAGCAACCTCTCCTTTGCCAAAGGCGGTCCTTCACCAACCAGCATCAAGAGGCCCAGTCAACTGAACAGCCCTTCTTTTAAAGCTGCTGCTTTCTTAGCGCAAGACACAGGGTTTCCCCAGAGGCAACTCCTGGGACAAGGGCTTGAGAGGAAAGCAAAAGCCCGCAGGAAGCGCACAGACAGGCAGGAGGGAGCGCCCATGCACACTGACACCGGACGCAGTGGAGCCTGTTCTGGAAGCAGCGAGGAGACCTAGATCACTGAAGAAGGCTTACAAAAAGGAACATTTCAGAATGAAGATCTTTAAAAAAAAGTTCTGTCTTGAGTGGTCTATTTCTGCTGCCAGGAGGTAGTAGGGAAAAAAAGTAGTTGCTTTAATTTGTTCTCTTGTGCTTACAGTAAATCAAAGCAAAAGGTTTGTGGATTCATTCCAATCAGCATTACAGCCAGCAGGGTCCATCAAGAAACAATGCCCTGGAGGCCACTCGGTGAGGCTTCCACTGGGTGTGACATCTTAATCAGAGGGAGAAGGAAAAAACAGCATGCCTGGTAGCACTGCTACTAGAAGAAGCTCCCTTTAATAACAGTACATTTAAAACACACGGTGTCTTATGCCAGTCTCTAATTTCAGAAATTAAAGAGAAAATACTGTGACAACAAATAAATTTTCACATTTTTATCAGGTAGCATACTGATAAAACACTGAGCAGCAGTGGGAGAGCTTGTCAAGGCAATTCGTGCCAGGCCCTTAAGACTCCCTCTCTCTCTCAGTGAAATTAGATTAGGTAATTTTTGGGAAATGTTCCCTAGAATTTCTATAACTCCTTTATCTAATATGTTTAATGCATCAATCAATTATCATCCCCTTCACAATAATGCTACTAAAATTGGAAGATATGAATTAGCTAAAGGCCAGGCCGTCAAGACAAAATTGTTTTTCTCCTTTTGGCAAAAAATTCTTTAGAAAGGAAAAGTGCAAAGCCATTAAACAAATGAATTTACAAAGTTTAGTCATTCCACACAATTTCTTCAGGATGTACATGTAATTGCTTTGAAAGCCACATGCACAGAAATATTAAAGTCAATGTCCCAAGGTCAAATTATGCAGTTAGTATTTGAGTGTATCAATAAGCATTTTATTCTGGAATCAATCTGTGTTAACAAGGGAAATATCCACACAGTTAAGTGCCCTCTTACATTCTCAGGATCTTCAGAAACATGTTTCTTTTGCTATCAGTAAAAAGATAAAAAAATTACACAACAACCAAAAAGAGATTCAACTAAAGCTTCTATATGTGTTAGGGTTTCAAGATAACTTTACATGATTAATTCCATGTCAGTTTATCACACAGACTACACTAGCCTAGTGCTGATGTAACTATTTTAACTTGACCCTCTCCACAACAGAGGCTATAATTCATGTGAAATAGGTGATGGTATGAAACCTCTAATGAGACTTTGGGTGTTTTTAAATGGATGGAAACAACACAAAAGTCAACTGAAGAAATGTAACTGTATATGGAATGAGTGAAGATGTTCATTAAATTATTAACAAATCATTATGGGCCCTATAAAACTAGAACTCAGAAAATGTTTCGCCTGTTCTTTGATGACTGTAAAGATGCATTTATTTCCAAAGAAACTGGAGGTCTTGTTGGAAGGACCATGAAATTAAAGTATAGCATTGGCAGCCAAAAGACTCCAAAGTTGTAACAGTGGCAAAAATATATCTTTTAAGAACTGCACCGGAAAATGCAGTTTCTCCTAAAATATTACAGTTAAAGAAGATCACAGAATTTTCAAGATTTGAAAAAATTAATTTACATCTGTCATATATCTGGCAGTGGCTTAAGCATCAGAACTGCCAGGTGTGGTGATATATGCCCGTAATCCCAGCATTTCTGAGGTCGCAGCAGGATCACTTAAGATCACTTTGAGTTCAAGGCCAGCCTGTGCTACATAAGGCTATGAACTACATAGCAAGATCATATCTCAAAAAATAAAAAATAAAAAATAAAACAAAAGGTATGGGAATCATTTCATTTAATTTTGGGGCCTAATTCAAAACTAAGATGAATAACTGTTAAGAGAAATCTGATGCTAAAAAATCTTTATGACATGCCTGTAATCCCAGGACTCAGGAGGCTGAGGCAGAAGGACTGCTACAAGTTGAAGGCCACCCTGAATTACATGGCAAGACCCTGTCTCAAAAAAATAAATAAAATCTAAAAAATTTCCATGAATTTTAAATATGTCATGAAAGTAAAAGAAGTTAAAATATAAATAGTTCTTCATTTTTGCTCTGATGACTACTTTTTCAAGGAAATCAACTAATTGCAGTGGGGGTGCAGCTCAGTGATGAGCGTGCATGGGGATTTCCAGCACATGTGCATGCACACGTGCACACATGGAGACGTTGTTGGGCACGGCAGCACACACCTACAATGCTAGCACTTCGAGAGGCTAAGGCCGGAGGATCACAAGTTTAAGCCCAGCGTGGACAACGTAGCAAGACCTTGTCTCAAAAAAAGACAAAGGGGAAAAAACAAAGAAAAAGGGACTAGGGATGCAGGTTATCGTGAATGTCCTGGGTTCAGTATCTAGTACCTCAAAGAAAAAAAAAATCAACTATTAAAAAATCAATTTATTCCTTTCATAGGATTATAAAAGACTTACTCTGCTTAACTGAAAGGCAAAGCTAGGGTGAAGCAAAAACAAAAAAAAACGTTGTTAGAGACTTATGAATAAATGCTCTTTTGTGGAGCATAGTGGCACACACCTGTAATCCCAGCTAGTTGGAAGGCTGAGGCAGGAGAACCTCAAGTTCAAGGCTGGCCTAGACAAATTAATAAGATTTTGTCTCAAAATTAAAAAGGACTGAGGATATAACTCAGTAGTAGAACGCCTGCCAAATATACACAAGGCCTGGGTTAATCTTAGTACCACAAAAACAAAACAAAACAAAAACCTCTTTTGAAATACCATTTCTATTAACTGGAAAATACATGCAGTCTTACTTATGACTGCTTTAAAATGACAACACACCGCCAGATGTATGACTTGGTTAAATCCAATTCTGATTTGAACTCTGAAGCACAAAAAGAGCTGTAAACATCTGCTCTGCCACAGGGACTGGGACACCACAGTCAGAACCACAGAGGCCAACCTGTTACGAGCCAGTGTGCCCAGAGCCCAGAGTACCTGCCGTTCCCCTCAGCAGACTACCCTGAGCACACCAC
>RJWT010048454.1:0-11164 GCA_004365215.1 Cuniculus paca | reverse complement strand
ATCTGCTCAAAATTCTGTAATGCCCAATATTTTTTTTTCCAGCACCGGGGATTGAACTCACGACCTTGCACTTGCCGGGCAGGCGCTTAGACCGCTGAGCTAGATCCCCAGCCCTGTTTTTGAGACAGGGTCTCACTATGCCGTTCAGGCTAGCCTTGAGTTCACTTTGTAGCCCAGGCTGGTCTCGAACTCACAATGATCCGCCTCTGTCAGCCTCCCGAGTGTTGGGATTACAGGCATGAGTCACCACGCCCGACCTAATGCCCGATTTTTGCACAGTAAATGCCACTTTATAATTACCAATGAGAACTTATTTAATCTAAACCCCAGTGCATTTTCTCATCAAATTAATCTCCAATTCCTCTTTCTCTTTTTTTGCTGTATTTCTTGAATATTACAGGAATATTTTGCCCCCATCTTTTAGGCAGTCTTCTCTGCCTAGAGGCTTTACCCTATCTTTATGACTGACCACGTTATCTGCTTCAATTCTGTGCCCAGATATAATTTTTAATGATACTGACTCTATCTCATATAAAATATACCCCATTCTACTGATCCTCCATATTCTGCAGTATGGTTTTTTTCGTTATCTTTTGCTATGTTTTTCTTCCTTTCTCTCCTGTTTATACCCTTATCACATTTTAGCATACCCTATACTTTCTGATCGGTAATTCAAGCTCCCAATGGATAGAGTTTGTTATCTTTCTGGAGTACTGATATTTTCTAAGTGCTTAGAGTAGTTTCTGATATACAGAAGGAAATAAAATTGTTTGTTGGATAAATCAAGGAGTCTTAAAAATCTTAAAATGTATTTTTTTAAAGCATGCTAAAGGAAACCCTTCTTTCACTTTTACTGGTCTAATTCAGATTTCCAAGTAACCCATACAATTTCTCCGACTTTTCATTCAGTATTTATGCTAATAAGAATGAAATGCAGCTGGGCGTGGTGGTGCACACCTTTTATCCCAGCACGTGGGAGGCTGAGGCAGAAGGATTGTTGTGAGTCCAAGACCAACCTGGGCTACAAAGTGAGCTCAAGGCCAGCCTGAATGGCATAGCGAGACCCTGTCTCAAAAAAGACTAAAAAAAAAAAAAAAAGAATGAAATGCATATTGATGTTATAGCACCAAGATTTACACCAAGGGTAAATATATCATTAATACTGACTGATGTTCCTTTCCTGATTTATATGACATTTGCTGGGTTTCTCATATGACTTCATTATTCTTTGCTTGATTCTCTGTGTTTTAGATGGTGTGATCTTCAAAGTTAGGAACTTGGTTCTCCTATTTGTCTCCCAAGTATTCAGCCCAGAAATGGCATATAAGAAGTTTTGAAAACATACTATTTTAGGTACAGGTTGAGCACACATTTAAAATTTAGCCAAGTGTGGTGGCTGCATGCCTGTAAACCCAAAACTTGAGAGGCTGAGGCAAGAAGATTGCTGTGAGTTTGAGGCCAGCCTGGGCAACATAGCAAGATTCTGTCTCAAAAACATAAAACAAAACAAAAAAAATTAACATTGTTCTGTATGTTCTAAGTGTCCCTAGGTTTCTCTATGAGAAGTATAATCTCATTTTTACAGATGTGATAAAGCTGGGCTTTCATCCAGGACTCCATTTTCTTTTAGTCATTATAAATGCCCTCACCGACACATCTCTACCTATCATATCATAGAAAGTTAAGTGTACTTTCTTATTCAGAAGGGAGTAAGAGTAATACTTGAAATTCAAGACTTTTGGAGCATATTCTGACTTTGTTTTTAGTTGAAAGCCAACTATCAGGTTTGTGAATTAAGACGCAGTGAATGTTATTTTGCTGCTCAGATCAGGGGAGGAAAGTTAGTTTATCTTTTCGTGCTTGAAGTCTCATAAATAAAATTATTTACTGCCTTATTTTATAGAAATCACCAGAATCCAATCAAAATCACTCACTTGACTCCCCTAATGAGTCTGCATGCATGTTGTGCTCTAAATCTCTGCTTAAGTATCTGTTTTTGTTAAATACTTAATACCTGTATTTCTTTATCTGTAGGAAGTTTATGTAATATAAACATGCCAAATGTTCACCAGAAAATACATCAATTTACCCATGATCACATACTGAAAAAAAATTTTTCATTGAATATATTTCAGCTCTAAATTTATGCCCTTCTGGAAATTTGAAGTCTCAGTAATAATTTTTTTTACAACCTCTAGTACTTCAGAAAATATATTTGAACTTTTTCACTAGTTAGATGTAACTCAAATATCACTGCCTTTCTGATGTTCTTTTTAGTTCACATACACAATGCGCACTTCCACTACATCCTGCATCTGTCTCTACACTTATAATGCATATTAGCCAGATACATGCGCACCTAGGGCATCATGTTTCACATGAAAACATGACCCATGTAAGGACAGTTATTGTACCTTATAGTTCCACCGGACTACACATCACCCTGCATATACTGCCTTCCACAGGGAGTGATCAATGCATTTGCTGAGCTATAGTCATTGAAAACTTCAGTTGAGATACTATTTGACAACTTTTACTTTTGTAATCTAAATATGTCCTATTTCAAGTGAGTCATTAAAATAAATTCCAGTTGTTTAATTTAATATAATGTCTTTAATAGCTTTTAAATTTGATGTTAGCTTGAGTAGACTACTCAGTGATTTGTAAAGTGATATGAATGAATTATGTATAAAATCTTCAGAGGAAACTTTAATAATCCTAACTTAGAGCACCTCTTTATTTTGTTCATGAGGCATTCTCTTACCCCATAAGTGAGTATTTTATAACCAGTGATTGAATTCACCAATAATAGTCACACAAACACACAAATACACATACAAAACCTCTTCCCTTCTCATTGATATAATTTAATTTCAAAAATGCAACCTATAAAATACATAACCTAGATTTTATAAGACAGAATGAAGTATAGATGACAATACTCTTCTGAAATCATAATGGCAAGAATGCATATTTCTGCAGGAATTTTTAACCCTTTTTGCATAATTGTTTGAGACAACACCACACTCAGTAAATAAGTTTGACTTCAACTTCTTTATTTTCCCAAGGTAATGCTTTCTCAGATTCCAGATTTTGACTCTATCAAAATTCTTCTCATTTTAAAGACCACAAAGGTGTTGTATGAAAGGAGAGAAGGTTAGCACTCCCCTTGACAAGGATGGAAGAGGCCCTTGGGCCTGACAACACGCAGACGGTTAAGGCACTGCCACCTACTTTGTGGCATCTAAAGACCACAAAGTGTTGTAAAAGCAACAAAATACAATTTCAAAAATTTCCTAAAATACATTTTACAACTAAGTATATTTTGTGAGATATGAGTGGATTTTTAAAACTATATTTTAGTATATTTTATCTTAGTTTTAGTGAAAAAGTTTCTTGCAGATAGAGGGAAATGATGATTCAGGACCTAATCATAACACTATAGCTTTGTAATATGAGTTGAAATCTCGAATTGTGATGCCTCTTGCTTTGTTCTTGTTGTCATAACTCCTTTGCTATTCTGGGTCTTTTCTGGTTCCTCATGAATTTTAGCACTGTTTTTTTCTAGATCTGTGAGGAATGCTTTTGGCATTTTGATTGGAATTGCATTAACTCTATATATCTGTCTTGGTACTGTGGTCATATTTGTTCTATTTACACTGTGATGATATTTGTTCTGCCTACCCAGGAGTAGGGGATATCTTTCCATTTTCTGAGGACCTTTAGGTCTCCTTTTACAGACTACTATAGTTTTACTTATAGAGGTCTTCAACTTTCTTTGTTAGATTAATTCCTAAGTATTTAATTTTTCTGGAAGCTATTTTGAATAGTATTATTTTTCAAATTTCTTTCTCAGTGGGTTCATTATTGGATAAATGCTTTTGATTTTTTTTCTTCCGTTAATTTTTACCTGATTTTGTATCCTGCTACCACGTAGAATTTATTAGTTCTAGGAGTCTTTTGGTAGAATTGTTTTGGAACTTCTATGTAAAGCATCATATCATCTGCCAAAAAGTAATAGCTTGACTTCTTTCTTTTCTATATGGACCTCTTTTATTTCTTTCTCTTGTATGACTGCTCTTGCTTATTCACTCATTTAAATTTTGATAAAGGGGTCAAAAAGTATGCTGCACAAAACATGACCTCTTTAGTAAATGATCCTGGGAAAATATCCATACACATATAGAAGATAGGATCTAGACCTATATCTCTTACCATGTAGTAAAATCAAATCAAAATGGATCAAAGATTTAAATACCTTTCTAGGTGTCTTCCCTAAAGAGTTAAAGACACTATATTACAGTGACACATGCATACCCATGTTTACTTTCATACAAGAGTATGACAAAACTGATGTCAGAATTTAGTTATTCTGTCCGCAAAAAACAGACAAGAAGATAATTTAAATTTTTTTGCTAAACCTGTAAGTGTCTTCTACAAGCCCTCCCTAACCGTCACGCTAACATTCTCTTCCTGGCTGTATATCTGGGAGTGAAGTTTATAAAATTCTTTGTGATGTGCTTCACTGACAACACCACTTTTGATCTGCATAGTACTAAGAAATTGATGTATGGTAACATCACTAAAATGCTACTTAAAGCCTATCCTGAGATATAACAAACTCTCTGCTCTTTTGAATTCTCATTTGATTAAAAGGTTTGGGATTAAAAAGAATATTTCACGACATGTATTATGATAGATTTGAAGCTTGTATATTTGCAAGATGACCATAGAACCCACAAGTTCAAAATACACGCTCACTAGCCCCTTATATAAACAAAGTTGTAGACCCTGACCCAAATGCTGTCATTGTACTACAATTGTAAAAGGTAGGTAGGCATTTGGCAGGATTCAAATTTCTGGACAATTGGTGTTACTTAGTGAAATTTACAGATACAACTGCCTTACAGATAACCCTTACTCATTTTATCATTTTTTATTTGTTCTTTAAGCTTTACTAAGTACATAATTTTTGCTCTAAATAATCATGATAATTATGCCTAATACTATTTAATACTTAACTTCTAAGTGATGTTGCCTCTACTTATTTCTAATCAATATTTTCTCCCAAATTGGCAAATGTGCCTGGAAAATACTAACCGTGAAAATTTCTAAGTTCTTCTTAAGTTTTATATAAATATTCATATTGTTTACTCCACTATGTTTACATCAGTATCTATATTCATATGATAATGTAAAACTGATTTGAGACAGACACTATCATGTAAGGGTGTTCATTTTATTTCCCTTTTACAAAAAGTCTTAATAATTTCCAATTAGATACTATATTTGTTAAATGTCTTTTAGCATTGGGATATACTTCATAAACTTTTTGGACTCACTGATATAATTCATTTCATTACTTTTTTTAATATAATGTCATTTTGTGTTATTATTTTGTACCTTGGTTGTGGTGTATTATTTTAAGTAGCTGAAAATGTTTATTTTGTTCTATTTAAGATTTTTATATTGATATTCATTCTTGACATTGATTGTAGATTTTGATTTTGAAGATGTTCTTTTGGTATACAAAATACAAAATGTATATTTGAAAATATTTTTGAGTAATCTTTCTATCTTTTAATGTTTCAAATTTGTTTCTAAAATGTGTAACAAATTATTTCTGAGTAATTTCAGTATTTTTAAAAAGTTCAACTCAACTATTAAAAATTTTACACATTTTAAAAGTAATTTTCTTTTAATTTTCCTAGTAAAGTTCATTAATTCTTGCATTGTTTTGATGAATTTATTTTCAGACATGTTCATTTCATAGAAAGTTTCAGTTTTAAACATATTTTTGGTATGAAGTTTGTGTTTTGCTATGGTCACTTTTACCAATTTTTGACTATGTATTTGTCCTTTCTTTATTTTTAAGGAAAAGTTTACTGAAATTTTCCCAGTTTATTGGACATTTTAAATAAAATAAGATATGTTTTTTAATTGTTTGATTTACTAATCTATTGACTTCTGTATGTTTCCTACAGTTGTGTTGAATTTCTATCACTTTTGTATAATAATGCATTACCTTCTATGTTGTATGAATTTATGAGTTTTTTACCTCAAAAATTTACCTTTATAAATATAAAATTATGTTGCTGATACATGTAATTAATTTTTTCCTATATATATATATATATTACATTTCTAATAACTTTTCAAAACCCACATTTTTATCTATATTTGCCTGCTATATTTTTACCCTCATTTTATTTTTAATTTTGGCAGTTTGTTCCATGCGTCTTTTAAGTAAACAGCATCTGTTCAACTTTTGCATTGTGATCTAATTTGGTACTTTTTGTTAGTTAATGTGAATCAACCAACTCACAACTTAATATTATAAGTGGTAGGTATATTTGGTTTCCTCTCCCACGACTCGTTTCATTATTTCTACTTTTAATCGTTATTATTTCTTTCCAATTTGCCTATTGGATCATATTGTCGGCAGTTTTGTCCTTCTGTCTTTTCCCTCTATTGTTTTCTCACTAAGTGCAATGCAAATAGTGCCTTGTTTTTTATTCAATTATCTTAAAAGAATAAAAGTCAGCATCATAACAATGAAACAAAATCTTTTAACTACCTTTATGTAAGATAAAATATTAGTTATTTCTTTCCCTGCCCAACTATTTTATATATATTAACATATAATACGTATACATGTGTGCATATATATTTTGCACATACATTTTTTGCATATATAGTGCATATATATACCATACACACACATATCTATATCTATATCTATATCTATATCTATATCTATATCTATATCTATATCTATATGGCATAGATGTTGGACTAGGATGTAGCTCAGTGCTAAAGAGCTTACCTAGCATATTTAAGGCCTTAGATTTGATTTCCTCTAGCACAGCAAAGTAAGTACATACATAAGTAAAAAATAAAATAAACAGCCGGGGATTTAGCTCAGCTGTTCAAGCGCTTGCCTGGTAAGCACGAGGTTGTGAGTTTAATCCCCAGTAGCAAAATAAAAAAATAAATAAAATTTTAAAAAACTATATATCATTTAGTATTTCTTACTAAATTTTGAGAAATGCTCTTTGTCATTGTAATGCTTCATAATCATAATGGCAATAATTTAAAGATAGCTAATTCTAATTTCCCCAGTTCTTTCCGTCATTTTTTTAGAGCGCCCAGTTATTCTTAGAACCTACGAATCACATTTCCATGAAGGACACATCAATGGCATAACGTCCTCAGCTATTGCTGTGTGAGAAAGTTTCTCTAACACCCTCACACAAGGACAATTTCAGTGGGTACACATATATTTTCTTCTAGAATACCTTTCTCTTTTAATCTCAGACATTTAGTATAGGGAGAGACGCTAAACAGTCAGATTTTTGCTTTTTTTTCTCTCTCTCTTCTCATGAAAGTTTTTTCTCTCCACCAGAAACTACATAGATTTTTTTTCCCTTTGTTTTTAACCTTTTCTAGCTCAAGAGGCTATGTCTACATTTGGAGGTTTTTCAGTAATGTGTGAGTTATTCGGTGAAACCTTATGATTTAAAGATTCCATTCTTTCTTGATATCAAGAATTTTTTTTTTTTTGTACTGGGGCTCGAACTCACAACCTCGTGCTTGCCAGGCAGGCGCTTATGCCACTGAGCTAAATCCCCGGCCTTTATTAAGAATCGTTGCCACTACTATGTTTGGTTACTTTGGTATTCAAATTACTGTCATCAGTTATAGCATCATTTACATTTGTCCCTTCTATATCTTTACGTTTTTAATCACTTGTATCTCACTGTTAATTAACTCAGAACCTGGGAAACTTTTTGACTTTGGTTTCTACTTAGCAGATTCAATGTTCTGAATTTTCAAATTACTGTTTATGTTAAAATACTGTTTATATTATATTTATGAATGTAGCTATTTTTTAAAAGTATCCCTGTTGTCTCTAATGGAATGCCTTTGCTGCCGCTTTGCTTTCATCCTTAAAGTGTTTTCTTTAGTGTACTTAGAGTGTATTTAACACCGAAATATTCTCTCCCACTTGTAGTAATTCCATTTCATACCTTCCCCAGCTACTGAGAACATATTCCTAATTTTGAACGATTACTGGGTCTCTTTTCCTTTGCTTTGTGGGTGTTTTTTTTTTTTTTTCTGCTTTCAGAGTATATTCTGTGCTGAATAATATTAAGATTTGAGGGAATTCTATCAAATATTAATTTCCTGTAATCACGTTAAAATATTTTTTTGGAAAATGAAAAGCCTTGTTTTGACGGTTACTGCTTCACTTGTCTTAACTTTGCTTGCTGAGAGGTTTCGTGACCTAAGGAAGAGTCCCGTCACAGCAGGGAAATGGTAGGTTTGATGGCCAGGAGTAATCGTGGGAAGTGATCATTTCCTGAATTCAGCGCCTTCCCGGATCGCTGCATTCCTGTGGGATATTTTATCTGGCAAGGCTCTCTGCTCCTGTAAGCCAGGCACAGATTTTCCCAACAGGTGAACATTTCAGAAATACTGGTGCGATCCGACCCGCGGTGTGACATCGCAAGATGCAAAATTTACTCTTCCGCCTGAAAATCCAATCGAGGTCAGGAAATTTATCTTAGTCGCTTTCCTTGTCGCACGGACAAAATTTAACACCCACAACTAAAAGGAAGAGCTGTTCATTTGGCTTACATTTTTAATCAGTAGTTGGTTGGCTCCAAGGCAGGAACGGATAGTGGAACCTCCTGGCTGAGGGAAAACTGTACTTGTCACAGTGGCCTGGAAGCCGAGAGCTGGGGAGGGAAATGCACCCTTCCAGGTCACACCCCCAGCGACCTGCCTCCCCGCAGGCTGCTTTTCCTAATCGTCACCCAGGGACGGTCCTCTTCCAGAAGCCTGCCTACGAGACTGCTGGGGGACATGTAGAGATAAACCATGACAGCGCTCTGCTGTTCATGTCCTGCGCACTGGTTTTCCTTTGATCGGATCTTGCTGAACTGCATCTAGAAAAAGACATTTATGGCGTGTGCCGCTCTCTCAGCCTGGTTTCCAGCTGTGACACATTTCCCCCTTGATACTTTTCCAGTTACGCGAAGCTCTTTTTATTTGCATTAATAGAGGAATAGGTAGTAGTACTTGCGACCCAGGAACTATTGAAACCTAAAGTAAATGCTTTGAAATCCTAAGGCTGCTAACAAATAAAAGAGATACAATAGACGTGTTTAGTGTTTATTGACTCTAATAAATATATATTTTTGTTTACTTAATAGAAAATAATAATCATCTTTCCCTTCACAAACATTCTCTTCTTTTTAATTTCACGGTATTTTATTTATTCTATCTCCCCTTCCTTCTCTCTGTCTCCTCTCTCTTTTCCCTCTCTCCCTTCCTTCCTTCTTTCCTCCCTTCCTTTCTTCCCTTTCCTTCTTTGGAGCTGAGACATTATTGCTGGGGAGAGGGGGAGGCACTGGACTACGAAGCAGAAAAACAGACCTAATACTGTCATGATTTTAAATTTGGAATGTCTCCAAAAGGCTCACGGATTCAGTAGTGGGGCATTTGGAAGGTGACTGAACGGCAGGGCTATGCTTATCCGTGGATTCACCCACTGATGAGTTCAGAGGCTGAATGCTGCGTTAGGTAGAACCCGGTTGGAGGTGGGGCACAAGGGAAGCAACCTGGAAGGGTGAACAGAGTTGCTCCTGGCTCCCCACTTCTTTCTCAGCATCCTTACTGCCATAAATTGAATGCCTTTCCTTCTGCCAAGGCCCTCTGCTATGTCCCTTTACCATCCTCTTTCTACCTTGAAGCCAGCTTGTCCGTGAACTGTGTGCCAAAAAAAACTTCTTTAAATCGTGGGTGTCTGGTACTGTATTGTGTTTCAGAAAAGGGAAAGTGACAAAAACGAATGCTAATTACAGATACGCTTAAATTCTCTAAGCCTCAATTTTATCGCACATAAAATGCGAGAAACAAATTGGATTCTTTCTACAGTGCCTTCCAGTCCTATATTTCTTCTAATCCATAGTAGAGTCATTACAGGACTGATACCCACTTTTTTAAAAAAGAACTACAGAGTAAATTTAGAATGGGGTACATGGTTTTTCTGTCATGTAGAAGACAGAAAGTTGCCTCACACTCTTGTTATGTATTATTGGGAAAATAGAAATTATGTACTGTCATCGGTGTACTGTAAAGTTATTTAGCTTTGGATTTGCTCTTTTAACTTTCTTTTCTATTTATTTTATCACTTGAGGGAAGAAAATATGTTGACCCACCTCAAGTCGGTTATGTCTATTGTGTTAGACTGATTTGGGCATTCTTCCTTACCGACTTCTGCTAATGCAAATTATTCCTAGCACAGAATATTGCTAAGGTTCTCATAGCTTGTATGAACTTTTCATCAATTTGGTCATCAGTGTGATCGATCTTCAGCTTGGTTGATGGGAAATGGATTTTAGAAGTTGAAAGAGAGAATAGGAATATTTCGATCACACTAAAATGTTGAATTGTAGTAAATATTAATTATCTATTGTTCCCCTGGGTGTGGCTATATCTCCACAATGAATATGGCTTTTGAGTGCTTTGGTTGTCCCTCAGTTGAAGCAGCCTCTGTGTTTTTAAAATGGTAGTTATTGAAAAACGTTACAAGTGAAAATGTAATAGAAACAAACTGCTGGTTAGCCCCGATGTCTATCCCTGGAAATGATAAAATGATATAGTATGGTTTGTACTGAACTCTCCACACCTTGCTTCTGTTGTATGTGTGCTCCATGTGCATCTTCAACATTTGTTGAAGTCAGGGATTTAAGAAAAACAATTATATACAGGACACATAATTTATTGAATTATTTTGTAATAGTCACCCAAAGAGTTAAATACAAAAGAGTGCAGGGAATCTGTCCACACCCTAATACCCAAGGAATCCAGTTGAGGGCCTGGAACCCATAGCAATGTCCTGCATGAGTCCAGCTGAAGACCTAGAGCCCATGACAGTGCCCCCCACGAGTCCAACTGGAGGCCTAGACTCCATGACAATGACTCATGCAACTCTGTTTCTCGGATCTGCACTGGGAAGGCCCAAAGGTCAGTGGGGGAAGCTAGAAAGTCTGTGCCAGCAGGATAAAGCATCTGTGTCAGTAGGTTGAGGGTTCTGCACTGGAGCCAGAAAGTGATGTTCAAAGTAAGAACCAGAGCTCCCTTGAAAAGTACCATA
>RJWT010048453.1:0-11146 GCA_004365215.1 Cuniculus paca | reverse complement strand
GCTGCGGCTGCCACAGGCGACAGCCCTGGGATTCGGGCGCAGGGCTCTCTGAGATGCCACCTGGTGCGTCATGCAGGGTGGCCTGCTGTCCCCCGCTGCCCAGCTCCTCCACCATCACTGTCCTCCAGAAGCCCATGGCCCCGCACAGCCAGGGACTGGGGCAGCAATGGGCGGGGAGCCCACGGGACCCCGCCTGGGTCACTCTTCTGTCTAGACTCCAGGTTCTCCAGGGGCAGCTGCCCGCACTGGGGTCATCCTGGTTGTCACCGCTCAAGGGGGCACGACCAGAGTCAGGTGGTGCAGAAGTGGAGGCCAGGGCCCGTCCTCCTGTCCTCCTGTGCACAGCATGGCCCCAAGGACGAGGATGGAAGGAAGCAACTCTTGCTTCAAAGAGCAGGTGACAGCGGGTGCGGGGTGCGCATGACACCACTTTGGGGCAACACAGCCCGTGCTGGGTGAGGCCGGGACACCCTCAGCCCGTGCATCCAGCAGGGGAGAGCAGTGCAGAAGGGTCGGGTGGTGTCCAGCCAGCCTCGGAGGACAGCAGAAGGCAGTAGGGCAGAGGGAACCGGCGTGGCCCCGCCAGGCTCTGGAAGTGGCGGAAAGGTCTTGACGGTGACATCTGCTAGGGACACGGGGAAGCAAACTCCACACGGGCCACTGTGACCACCATGAGGAGCTGCTCCACCCAGGCCAGCTGGGCAGGGTCTGAAGCCCACTCCAGACACACAAGCTTCCCACGGCGCCGCTTCCCTTACCTGAGCGACCCGGAGCATAAACAGAGCAACAGAAAAGAAAAATGAAGGTTAAAAACTAAAAAAGCCAATTCAAAATCATAATCACCTCAGGCCGACACGGCTGACAAGGATGACTGTGAACAGGGCCTTTGGGGCAGCTCCTTTAGGGCCCCTCAGAGGCCAGGCTGCCCAGTTCCCCCAGCCTCAGTGCCCCACGCCTGGCACTGCCTTGCAGCAGGGGCTGGGAGAACGCATACTGGGGAGGCTCGAGGTCAGGGCCAAAGCTGAGAGGAAGGGAAGCAAACAGACTCGCTTCATCTTTTAGGCTCAGTAGCTGACTTATTTTCTAAGACTAACTACCTTGCTGCTAGGGTTAAAAATGTCACCTCTCACGATGGACCCTTCTGTTTGTTTGTGAGACAGGGTCTCGTTATGCAGTGCAGGCTGGCCTTGAACTCCTGCAACCTTCCTGACTCAGCTTCCCGAGTGCTAGGACTGCAGGTGTGTGTGCCACTGTGCCCGGCAATCTCTCTGTTCTGATGCTTTCTGAGAGGAAGCGTACAGCTCAGGTGCCACAGACTGGGCCCCAGAGGTTAGTAACAGTGTGACAAGCCCAAGACATGGCCAGGACACAGGTGGCTGGCAAAAACGTGAAGTTGGTGACCTCGAGGCAGTGCGGGGAACGTGGTCGTCGGAATTAGCTGTGACTGCATGACAGCAAAGCTGTAAGTGTGAGGATGAGCTCACGGGGCCTGGAGGGAAGGGAAGGGCACGGGACTGTCCTGTCCTTTACCCGCCAGTGACAGCCCTAGTCTCCTTGGGGAGCTGTGCTTTAACATCTCGCTTCAGGAATCGAGACGATCGCTTCGCTTTCAGCCTGACCCAGAACCCCAGGCAGGAGGCAGGCAGGGAGGGAGCTCCTGTGGAGCCATCTGAGATTCTCCCAGGATGCTTTGGGAAGTGGCACGTGGGAAGCAGAAGAGATGCTCCAGGCCCAGACTCCTCGTTCTTTCCTCCTTGTCTTTAATAATGGAGACCAGTTCATCTGGCAGCAGTAAGGGGGCAGGCACATCTGTCTGTACAGCTGCAGGGACCCAGGCTGGACGGTGCTGGCCAACTGCAGATGAAGGACAGCTGTACAGAGCAGTGACGATCGTAAACGGAGGTAAGAAATGAGATGGCTTCCGGGTCCGTAAATTAAGAAAACGCAGACAGTCATTTCCACCCATCCAACTTATTCAGTGCATCTGCTGATTGCCAAGCTGTCCTCACAGGATGTGGAGAGACCCAGAAAGTAGGCCAGAAGGGGGTTCTGGGGAGCAGTGCGCCTGGCGAGCCTGACAGGGCTGTCGATGCCAAGCGCGCTTTGCCACCAGCTCTGCAAAGGGCACGGGGAAGCTCCGCTCCACCACCAAATGTGCAAATGCTACAAACAAAAGCCAAATTCCACACCCTCAAGAAGCAGGTGTGGGACTTAGTATTTAAACCCCACGTACCTGATACTCGGGGATGGACCGCACTGCCTCCACGATGGCCAGGGACATCAGGTGCTGGACAAATGGGATCCTCTGTCCCAGCTGGGACCGAAGGGGGACGGACAGCAGCACAGTAGAGAGGGCACATCCCAAGGGGCTCAGCCACGCATTCGGCCCCCGCCCTGGAAGACAGGCCAGTTGGCAAAGTGCTGCCTTTCCCCGAGGAAATCTCAGTCCCCGCGCACCAGAGCCAAGCACCCAGCGTCCCGTGCAGCTGCCTGCCTGGCTGTCCTGGGTTACCCAGCAGAGGAAAGGCGCTTGCTTTGTAACGGTGCACCACGCTGCAGAAGGCCCTTCCGATACTCAGCACAGCGCCCCGCCTCTGTGAGCACCTCATTTCCATGGGGGTGGTTAATGCTGAGCAGCATCTTGACAGTGCCCTGGGTCACAGATGGGGACTTAGATGGACACTGGGAAGAAGCCCACACCGCCCCTGGGGAGTGCTGGAGGCCAGCTACAATCCCGCTGTGGTGACGGTTGCTCAGTCCAGGGAATATACTAGAAACCAGGGCTGCACCCTTTCGGGGACTCTGGCGTATGAATTTCATTTCGGTAAAGTCATTTTTAAAAGCGGATCCCTAACCCTAAGTCTCTGAGTTGTGACTTTTCTTCAAACTGGGCTTAGGAAAGCCAAGTCATCTAAGTGAGAAATTCTTCTAGAATGCTTTTCTAAAAATCCATCATACTGAGTCCTGTAGATTTCATAAAATAATTTTTCTTCTTTTTGAGTTATGCTCAAGAGAAAGAAGTGGAAAGCAGCAGATCGCTTCTCTCTCTGCTGCTTCTGAGAAAGCAGGAAGGGTCCCGGGGCTGGAAGTGCACTCAGGAGGCCAGGGGACCAGGTGCCGGTGGGGGTGTGAGGTGCAGGGACCAGGGAGCTGCTCCCAGCTTTGGAGGACTCGGGTTTTTGCCTCTGACCGGCAGGTGGAGGAAGCCCAGCAGCCCCTGCTTCCCTGTGGTCACCATGGGGAGGACACCAAGCACTGTCCACTCCTGTGAATTCCAGTGCTAACTGGGAGGTGACCGGCGAGGGAGAAGCCCCTCCCTGTGACGTTTCCTATGGAGACCTCACGGAGGATCTTTGGGAAAACAAACGTGTCCAGAACGTGTTCCAATTCACAAACAACAAGGACAGGTCCCCAGATGTCAAAGTCGTCCCTGCAAATGTCACGTGATCAGCGGACACAGCAGCTTAAGAGAATGACTGAATTCCACTCAGGCTGAAGCTTCCCCACAGCTTCCTTCCCTGTCACCCCATTTCTGGCGGGTATAAACACAGAGCAGAATCTGATCTGAGTTGTCTCAGTGATCAGCACACAAAATCAGCAGGCTCTGTGGCCACCAGAGTCACAGATTTTAGAAAAGAAAAATAACAGCAAGGGTAACAAAAGATGACTCACCTTTGCCCTGAGTCTGCCGGACTGCGATGGCTATTAGACCCATTTCCTGTGGCATCTCAAACATCAACCTGCAAGTGGTGGGAAAATCGGTCAGCTAGAACAAGGCACAGGCAGCTGGGCCCAGAGCACTGACAGAAAGTGGGGCAGGGCTTGTCCACCTGTGTGTGTGTAGCGCAGGAAGGGCCAACTTTAGCATTTCCACAATCTAGAGATGTACAGCTTGGAGGGAGTTTTTTTTTTTTTTTTTAAGACAGAATCTCACTACATAGTTCAGGCTGAACTCACTGTGTAGCCCAGTCTGGGCTTCAACTTATGGCAACCCTCCTGCCTCAGCCTCCTGAGTGCTGAGATTATAGGCACACCACACCTAGCTTCCTTTTGTTTCTATGAGGTGAGTGATGGAGAAATAAGAATGAAGAAAATGTTATTTAATGGCAAAAAAGGGTGTAGATTTATCAATGGGAAGGAAGGCTGGAATTGCCTGAGGTGCTGTTTAGTTTAAGACTCAGTTAGATTATACGTTTTTGGAGTATCTGATTGAGTTCTTGCCTTCCTGTCTGATGTGCGTACCTTCTTCAAGTGACAAACCCCAACATTTGTTTTTACTTACGGTGTGTTTCTGTTGGAACGCTGGTACACAATCGTAACAGAAGTTTCTGATTATTCAGAAAAACCGATATGGTGGCTATAAAGCCGTTTAAAAGATACACTGTCCCCTGAGAACTAATTATGTTTTAACTACAGTAAATAAATCTACACCTTCTGAGAACTCAAGAGAACCCTGGATCATTTTAGGCTTCAGTTCTGCTTTTAAAATGGTTTCACGTAAAAGAATACAAACCTCCCTTTTGGGGATAGGGAGAAAAGTGCTCTAATCTCCCCCTAACCAGTCAAAATTAGCTGGGCCCCCCCCAAAATGAAAAGGACACACACACACATACACACACACACACACACACACGCACACACAGGCAAAATCCCTGACTCTGAGAATTTCCTCTGAGAAACTCAGTTCTACATATTTTCAGTCCACACTGGGAATTTTCTTCCCCTTTCCGGCGGCGTAGCCCAGGGCAGGCCGCCCCAGTGTCGGCTTTGGGGAGCAGCACGGCAGAGCCCAGGGAGAGCTGGTACTTCAACAGCGTGAAATTTCTAAGAATCAGCCTGGAGGGGTCCACGACACCCTGGCAGGAGACAGGGGCTCTCAAAACAGAAAGTGGGTACTCTGAGGTGTCGTCTCTCCTCTGGGCTAAAGGAACCGGGTGGAACTTTGCAAAGGGCTGGCATTCAACAAGAAAAAGCCTCCAGCGGAAAAGCAAAGGGCACACAGCATCACCACCCTGTGCCCGGGGTCTGAAGAGTTCTGCCGCCCAGCGCCCCTGGCTTGGGGTAGAGGAGCAGACGTGGGAGACCCTAGGCCCTGTGGGCAGGGCCTGTCGGTCCCCGGCATCCTCCCCAGGCAGGCACAGGGCACCCTGGGCGAGCCCCGCGTGTGCCAGTCCACTTCCATCGCACATGAAATACGGCCCCGCAGGTATTTCTCTTGGACACCATGAATAGCCCATTGAGAGCAAGTGTGCCCATGAGCCCTGAGCTCCAAGCATAAAGCGTCCTTTTCTTGTGTCGGACCAGCAGGAAACCCTAAGAAGGATTCTTTGTCCACCCAGGATTAACATTATCTTCCAGAACCTCTGCTCTCCAGCGGGCCGGACAACCCTTCAGCTGGGCTCCGAGGCCCGGGCATGGGGACAGCAGCCGGGAGCGGGGGTCAGCTCACTGTGTGCCCACTGCAGAGCTCTGGACGGCAAGCACTCTCCAAGCTCTCTAAATAAACATGTGCACGGTGGACAGGCACGGTGATGGTGGAAGGGGTGGGGGCGCAGGAAAAGGGGGGGTGCAGAAACCAAACCCAGACTTCTAGAACAAAGAGAAATGATTAAGGGAACATATGCACTAAACTGCTAGAGGTTTGGCAGCAGTTAACAGGGCATATTAATGAGAGGAGCGAGGCTGTGCTGCTGACGGCCAAGAGGAAATCTGCGAGGAGGGAGACAACGGGGGAAGCAGCTAATGCTTAGCTTGAGACAACTGCAGGCTGCCAGATTTATTTGTGCTATCGGAGATAACTCTGGGGGCCAAACCGCACGGCTCTTGGTCCACAAAGACACCATTTAGGAACCCGTCCTTTCTGCAGGTCTGAAAACGAAGCTGCTGCAGCTCGCTGTAGCAGAAGAAAGCAAGCCTAAATGCATTTCCATCCTTCCTTGAGGACGCCCTTACAAAAGGACAAGGGGAGAGAACGGAAGGGGCTCCGCGAGGATTACCTCCCGGCCTCGCGCGCATTTTCCTTCCAGCTCGGCGAAGGCCGTGAAATAAAAGGCTTCTGTGAGTGGCACCAGAGGGCACTCCGAAAAGCCTCTGTCTGCGCTCCTGGTACTTCTGGAGCCCCCTGGGGTCACTGTGCAAACCAGTGGCCCCCTGGGTGAGTCCTTTGGTTCCTGAGGACAGCACAGTCCCAAGGGGCCCGGCCAAAGAAAACCCTGATTTTCACGGGGTCATTAAGATGAGGTTTTGAGACTTAAAACTAATCCAAAGACAGGTCGGGGGAATGAGTGAAAACTCCGGATGAATAGAAATTTAAACTCAGGCTCAGTCTGTCCACTTTGGGGATCTGAACCCAAATTGTCCACATTTACCGCTGCGCTATAAAAGCAGAAACACGAGAATGATCTAATGGTTCACGAGGGGAACAGTCCCCTGAATTATGGACGTGAAGTCAATGGAGTAATTTGTACCATTAAAAACGACAGTTATGAACACTATATAGCAACGTGAGAGAAATGAATGCCATAAAAATGTTAAACAGAAAGGCAAGATAGAAGGGTAATTTTTTAAAAACTTTTCTTTAGTTGCCTCTTAATTCAAAAATTTTGATTTTTTTGTGAAAAAGCATGTTTTTTACACTTAGATAAAATATTTGTAACATACTATTCATAAATATTTCTAGGACTAAGGCAAAAAGTTCTGTTTTTAAAATAAAAAAGAGGACCTGAGGAATAAAAATGATCAAGATGCAATATAATCATGCATCACATACTAATAAAAATTAAAAGGGATATGGAAATTTGGAAAATAAAGATATCAATGTGAAAAAAGGAGCAAACTACCCAGCTGCTGTGATAAAATGAGCATCCTAAAAAGAACCAGTAACAGCTACTTGCAGTGCTCGTTTTATGGTGAACAATGAGGAAGAGCCTGTTTGCTAGAAGCTAGTAGCTTCCTAAAGCCAGTCTGTTTATCTGATCGACAACCTCAAAAACTGTATCATTTCTACCCAGTGACTACACTTCCAGAAGTGAATCCTGAGGAGTATTCAGACAAGGAAACAGAGCAATTCCAGGGTGTAACTATTTACAGCAGGTTACTGACACACTGTGAAAAGATCACAAACAATCCGAATGGGGCATGATAAAGGAATGAAAAAAATCATAGCATCACCAAGTGTAAAGTACCCTACAGCCATCAGTGACACAGGCCAAGGCCACTGGGTAATATCACATGATGTCACAGGACACACGATCCTAAACACAGCATGACTGCAATGATGATCTTTTAAAAATTGTTAGGAAATAACCCAAAATGCAGAAAATAAGCCACCCAGGTAAGTCCTTTTCATTAAAAGTCTGCATTCTTCTAGAATTCTCCTCCACTAAAAAATCACACAGACATATTCTACAAGATAAGTTCCTGATGATTTGAATGTTTTCATTAAAATGTTTTAGATGGAAAGTGATGGACATTTTTATCATGTTGATAAGGTTTTTTTGTAAGATGTGTATTTAGAGGCAAATACAGGACAAACAGTAACAGCAGTTATCCCCCAAACGTGACAGAATTACACAAGGATTGAAACTTACTATTCTGTGTCATTTCTGGGTGGTAAGCATTCAAGTGACTTTTATTTCCCTTTTTTAGATTTTTTTCTGAAATTTTCAGTATTTCTACAATTGGACTGCACTTCTAGTCAGAAAAGTGCTTATGAAAAAAGATTTATTTAAGCCCAACCTTTCTTTTAAGTAGGTTAGGTCTCACCCGCTAGCTAGTGTGTTGGTGAAATAAGTTCCTTCTGTCGCAAGATCACAGACCTGCAACGATAGGGCAGTTGCAGGCTGCAGGACACATGCACAGTCACACTTGCCCGATACTTGTCCCCTACACCAGGGCAGCAGGCTGAGGCCTAGTTAAAGGCTGCACACGGTCCCCTGAGGAACAGTTGGTCTCTGGGGCCCCGCTGTGGCCTTTACGAGCTCCCGTGCAGCTCTCTGGGGGAAGGACCTTTGCTGGCCCCATGGTACATGCAGGGCATCCCCCTCCCAGGTACTGCAGCGGGGGCATCCTCGGCATCTCTGCCCTGGCCGGAAGCCGGGGGAGTGGACTTCAACAGCGGTGCTTCTCAGTGCCTGGGAGTCCAACCCAGCACCAGGCAGTGCTTCTGTTTGTTGTGGTCTCCCCATTCAGACTCCCCTTTCTCAGCATTCAGAGACACATTTGCAGGCGTCCTTGGAGTCTTCAAGGCATGAAAAAATTGGAGGAATGGGGTAGGCTCCTGGAGGACAGATGAGGGGACCCAGGCAGTCATATGCTAAGGCTTAGCACTTCTTCTGAGTTCTAAGCAATTTCCTGGAGGATGGATTCTCACTGGGCACAGCCCTGTGAGCCACTGGGTAGCTGGAAGCAATGATGGCGAACCTTTCAGAGTTCTCAGTGGTAACAGACAGCCTGCTGCAGTACACGTGCCAGAGGTTCGCCATTACTGGTTGGAAGGAAAGGGTGGTGAACTACATTTCACACCATTCTCTTAAAATATGTGACACTGTGAAGCCAACCATTGTATCTGTGTAGCCTGTTTTAAAAAGCTGAAAATATCAAGATTTTTGCTTTGTTTTAAGGTCTCCCTTGAACAGGGTATTTTGTTTTTGCATAAAAGCTAACTTCTAGACAGGTGTACACAGCTTTGTTTTTGAAAGAAAACGGACAGTAGCAGGACGTGGTGGCTGACGCCTGTAATCCCAGCACTCAGGAGGCTGAGACAGGCGGATCGTTGTGAGTTCAAGACCAGCCTGGGCTACAAAGTGAGCTCAAGGCCAGCCTGAATGGCATAGTGAGACCCTGTCTCAAAAACACCAGGACCGGGGATCTAGCTCAGCGGCCTAAGTGCCTGCCTGGCAAGCGCAAGGTCGTGAGTTCAATCCCTGGTGCTGCAAGGAAAAAAAAAAAAAAAAAGAAAACGGACAGTGGTTGCTGCCCCATATACCAGCTCCTCACAATGAGTATAATCATTATGTAAACACATACTGTCTTCATTACTTCTCTCGCTGCTGAGACAAAATACCTGACTCCCCCAAGTTAAGGTTTGTCTAGCTATTTAGCTCACAGGTCTCAGTCCTTTGTAGAGGTCTCAGTCCGTAACTGGCTGGCTCCAAGGCAGGGTGGCACAGGGAAGAGGGGCGTTGCAGAGGAGAAATAGTTCAGGGCAGCCAGAAGGTAGCAAAGCAATCAAGCAACCTTAACAGCATCTTTCCGCTCCATCGTCTTCCCCACGCTACTGAGGGCGGGCAGCACTCACACCCTCATCCTAGTGCCCGTGAGCCTAGCATTGCCCCATGAATCAGTCTCAGCATCACGCACTCTAAATCCAGCCACCTCTGAAAAAGCCCCACCTATGACTGCATGAGACTTTGGGGGTACATCTAGACACAAGCTATTATACATACTAATAAAACTTTTTTAAAACCACCACACGTAAATGGCAGGAGGCCAGTAGGAAGTCTGTGCCAGACATAAACACAAGCTCTAGGGTGCTACTGGTCTGACCTTGACCTGGGGCTAGGTGCACAGGCACAAAGCCAAGGCCGATGTCCCCAGAGAACACGGTGCTGTCCTGCAGCACCAGGGCTGTCACTCCTGGGGCCCAGGAGAGGCTCCCAAGGCCTCTGGAAACACCGTGCAGACAGGAACCATGTGGACCTGGCTCCAGCCGAGGTGCTAACTGGAGACCCATCCCTCAGTCTTCACGCGCCTATCAAATGGAGTGTGTCGCAGAGTTCTGTGCAGATATGATGGGACGCACACCTCGGGCTGTCATGTAGACCTGAGGACTTCTTGCTGCCCGCAGATAAGAAAGTATCGTGGTGGCGCACACCTATAATCCAGCACTTGGGAGACTGAGGCAGGAGGATTGTTGCAAGTTCAAGACCAGCCTGGGCTACAAAGTGAGCTCAAGGCCAGCCTGAATTACACAGTGTCTCAAAACAATAACAACAACAACAAAGAAATTATCTTGCTACCTCTTCCTTTTGGGGATACGAGTGGAGGAGAAGGGAAGGGACAGAACGGGGGGCCTGGGTGTTTCAGGACTCTATGATAATTCTAAGGGTCATTCCTCTCCTCTGTACCAACCCTAACCTGTGTGGCCTGCACACCACGATGCTCTCTATCTGGCCTAAGAACTTTAGGGCAGTGCTAACAACTGGGGACGCTGACCCTTCGCTTGGGATTTTACAGTTTCCGAACGCGCTTAGCAAAGCTATGAACGGCCAGGTGAACCAGCTCTGTGGTTGACTTTCACCTGCGACTTACGATGACACTGGCCAGTGATGACAGAATACATCGGTTTTGTTCGTGGATTCTGCTACTATTTCCTGGGTTTGACATTTAAAGCCCCAACAGCCTTGCATCAGCCTAACCTTTGGTGTGTGTCTTAGTTACTTTTCTCTCGTTGCTGGGACAAAATACCTGTCATGCAAAGTGAAGCAAGGAAAGGTTTATTTAGCTTACAGTTTCTGTGGATTTCAGTCCATAATCAGCTGGCTCCAAGGCAGGGTGGCATGGCACAGGGAAACACTTCAAGGCAGCAGCCAGAGCAAAAGAGGGCAGTGGTTCATGGTGGCTGCAAGCGGCAAAAGCGAACCGCGCAAAAGAGGGAGAACCCGCCCCCATTTGGACCTTACATTGTATTTTGGCTCCACCCCTGGGCGGGTGCAGTGCTCACACTGCCAATCCCAGTGCTACCCAATGAATCAATCATAAATGTTAGATTCAGCCGCTGCCATGACTACATGAGGCTTGGGGGTGGGGGCATCTATATACAAACCATAACAGCGTGCTTTGTTGGTGTGTAACAGGTGTTCATCAGGAGAGAAAATGGGAATTCAGGGTATCTGAGGGTGGAATCAGAAGATGCTTCCAGTGGCGTTCCTCAAAACAAGCCCCCTCCCGAACTGTGCAGAAGGGTGCTCACAGGGTGGCCCCACTTAGGGCCTGTTTATCTCCCCAGCATCAGCATGCCCATCACTGTTAGCTATCCTCCTCCGCACCTCCCCCGGCACGACAGCGCCTGGCCCCCGCTAAGCCGCCTCACTGCTCTCAGGAAGGGGTGCCTGGATCGCGCATTCAGAAGATGCATCCATCTAGG
>RJWT010048452.1:0-11150 GCA_004365215.1 Cuniculus paca | reverse complement strand
AACCTGCAAGGTAAGAGTCACACAAGTGGACTACAAAATGACCGATTATGTAAATTTAATTCTCAGTTCTGCTTATAAATTAAAAAAACAACAATCATTTTAGTAGATCATAAAATGCATTTTCTCTTTAGAGTACCACCTGATCTTCTTGCTATTTTACATTTGAGTGACTCATAAACTCTTAGGAGCAATTTTAAATATTTGTGTGTCCTTCAACAGTAGGTATTTTTGCAAAATTGTAACCCAAATAAAATGGCACATCCTGACATATTTAGTGGGGTAAGGAAAAACATAAACACAAGTACAGTAAGAAGTATTCTTTTATAAAGAAAAGTTTATCCTGAGATCATGAGATTTAAATCAAAGAAGCCACCACTAATATATTATACAAAGTTCTGAGATTGAGTATGAAATAGACTATTTGGCATGGAATACATTTCTTCCTTTTGGGGAACAGAATAAAACAATTATAAATTATGGGTTAAAACATTTACACATCAGAAGTAAAAGTTTATCTTTTCTTTTTGTGCATTACTCATCAAATTAAATTAGTAACAGCCCCAAATTTGGTTATGTGTCTGTCTTTCCTAGGTAAAATTTTATTTAATAATGAGAAGAACTCTAAAAATGCAGGCATCATTACTATCTCCATTTTACACCTCAGAAAAATGAAGATTAAAAAATTTAAATAACTACTCATTCCAGATGCACTTGAGAGTGACTCTTATCTACTTCATTACAATTGCATATGGCAAATCATAGAAGAACTGTACGTGTTAACCTAGTATACCACATCCCAGAACTTTTAACTTCTCTGTTATTTATGGCAATAAGGATGTATTGACTGATATAAAATTCTTTGTAAAGAATATATAAAAGGTACATTTGTACAACAACAGTATATATCTCAGTGTTACTCCAAATGAGAATTGATTCTATAGGGCACTATAGGTAAATTCAGGAGGCAGATAATACCCACTTTAGTAGGTTCTAAAATTCTTACGGTGTAAGTTTTAAATAATAGAAGTATCTTAAGTTTTTGTTTTTATTTTCCCTACTTTCAGAACAATGTTTTGATGAATTATGCATGAATGGAATGTAAACGCACAGAACTAGTTCCCTTTGAAATGCTTAAAGACATAAAAATGAACAGAAAATACACTTGGCAAAACCTGCATTGAGCTTTCAAAAGCCCACATATTTGAAATACAGTTTGAGATGTACTCCAAAACATGAACATCAGTGAGTTTTCATATTCCTCATTTCTTCTAATGTCAGAATGTCTTATTAATCTAAAAAAGCAGAGCTTTGTGCCATAATTAATCTACATATTAAATTTTAACTAAGTGACACTTCTGAATGCACATTACTCAGAATCAGCAATAGAACAAAAACATTCAACAGCAAAATGAAATCCCATGATAAAATATAACTCTCCATGAATGTAGTATACATAAATGTACCCACAAAAACTAAAACTCCTTTCTAACAAATGCATTCCTCAAATGAATGTGTGTGGGTCTCTGAGAAGATACATATGTATGAAATAACTAGAGTTTTTAAAAATTCTGTAAATAATGGATACCAGAGCACTGTACAGTACTAAGTCTATAAATTAGGTGCTTGCACAATAGATCAGGAATCCTCGATGTTTTGCTTCTATTCAAATGTGTTTGTGTGGCTTCTGTTTCAGCACAGGACCGAAGAACATGGTCTCAGCATATCCTTAATGCCTCAGAAAGGTTACCATGGCTATGTTCACTCACCTAATGCTAATTTCATTTAATTTAACTTGTGCCACTAAATAGTTTGCATGGATTTCATTCTTACTAACAGTAAATTTAATATTTAAAAAGAGTGAATGCAGCATATTAGGACAAGAAATTAATACTCTCTTTCTCACTTAATTTTCTTTTCCATGTCTTATGGGCATCTCTAAAGTTATACTTGAATTATTTTAATATATACATTTAACTACCATTTAAATTAAATGTAAAGAAAAAAGATACAGTGCTTATTTATGTTAGTGATGCCCTAAGCTATTTACATACAATGTAATGAAGGTGAGTTATATTCATATTTATCTACCATAAATGAGTTTGGTATAAGTTCTAAGATAACAATATGCAATATATTGACTAATGTTAATTTCCTACTTTTTTTTTGAAATTCTGTATCATTTCTATCCTTTTTTCTGTTCTGCTTTTTAAAATAAAAAAGAGCTTTTTTATACAAAATTCCTTCTTTTTCTCTAACTATAATATCAGGCTTGTTACAAAAGAGAAGAAAGAAAAGGAGAATTTAGGTGAAGAACATTTGTTTATTAAGTTTAGGGTGAATAATGTAGTAGATATAAACACAAACTCTTGCTTTTTAAATCTTTACCTAAAGGATGATGACTATGAAACCAAATATATCAGAGACAACATCAGTAGGATGGCAAACTCTGAGCTCAGGACTATCTATAGACAACAGAGCAGAATATTTGAAACTAGAACTTCAGTGAACGGTAATAACATTTCACAGTGTGTGATCTCTTTCATTTGTCAGGTTTTCAGTGAGGCAGGATCTTGCATTATGTACTCTAATAAAATGCAAAGGTTTAGTGATTGCTTGCTCCAGTTTTACTTCCTCACAAGTCTCTTGCCCTAGAAACTGAGCTCAATGTGGACAAGGGAATCACCTGTGAGACGTGAGCCTATTAAATAAATCCACAGACTATATATCTTCAGCCTCTTAAAAAGCTAAGAGAATCTGTTTGCTTCAAGTCAGTGCTTATCATGGCAAATCCTCAAAGATGTTATATAAGTCCACGGGGGCACAGAAATGTCAAGACCTTTTTAAACAGAAAAATAACATTTCTGTGGGTTCTGAGTTATGCAAAGAGGTAAGGAATTCAGAGATTTCTTTTGAACTGACAAATACAAACAACCAGACACAACAGATGGAATAAAATTCTTCTGAAATGAGCATTTGCTTTGTTCAGATGATCAACTTTTGATTCTAAAATCTGACACTGAGCACTCACCATCTCCTATGACAATGAGTCAGTTCCTCAGAGGAACTCAAGAAGGTATTTACGTGAACCTAAATGAATGAGGCCAGCAGTAAATTCTCTTAGCAAGGTGACCTTCAGAGAAGATGCTTGCTGGAAATGACATGTTGTTCATACAACTGTACTCTTAGATACAAAGAAATAACTACATGACAAAAATTATGATGTGTAGCCCTGTTTTCTTTTTTGCATAATCAGAGAGGAAAATGAATTACATTGGTCATATACACTGTCAGTTTCAGAATTCTTTCATTTACAAAAGTTCATGGTGGAAATACATTCAGTGATCTGAATTTATCTAGTTGCTTTCTATTTTGTATTCAATAGAGAAAGTAAAAGAAATTTAAACACATTTAGTTTACAAATGAAATTCTTTCTATAACAAATATATGATACCAATAAAAAGGGAAAAATCTTTTTCAGAGAATGTTTTCCTCATATAACTCCAACAGTTACATGAAGTATTTGTTTATTTCTTACAATGTTAGTGTATGACTCTCAAATGGATTTGAAAAACATGGACAATTAGGGAACACAATTTTCAAGAACTATTTAATTTTCATATAGTTGGTATATTTGATAATTACTTTGTAAATGAATACTAGTCATGTCCCTTGAGAGCTATAGATTAAGATTCTATTTAGGAATGCAAGATACATGCCTTAGGATTTCTGTAAATTCTATTGACTCTATACGCTTAGTATGAATATGCCTTAAAGTCTTTCTGTTAATCAGTTATTTTTCTAATATGCCATGTTAAAATCTCTCATTTAATAAATACTCTAACTTTAAAATAGATGTAAATAATAAGCTTGTTTATTTCCTAAGAAACAGATGACATTTCTCTGCAGCAAATACATATACAATTGTTAGAAACAACATAGACTGATTCTGAGGACCTTTTTAAGCATTTCCCAGTGACGATATATTACAAAGTTAGGGAAATATCACAGCTATGCTATCAACATTGTTATAGTCAGCATACAGAACATTAGGCTCCCACCTGTTGCCCTTTTAGAGACAAAAATTCTCCCCCGAATCTATCTCTCTTCTTAGATTCTAGTAACCTCTCAGTTGTACTCCATTTCTACTATTTTATTACTCCAAAAATGTTACACAAATGGAAACATTCAGCATATGTTGTTTTGGGATTGGCTTTATTGTATTGTTTTCCCTCTACTACACTGCAGATATTCTTATCCCTAATTCATACTTAAAATAAATCTTGCATTAAGGTGATCTCTTAGATTCAGATCTCTTAGATTCTCCCAACTGATGATGAAAATCATGATTCTGTCAGTACTAGTAATATTTAACATTCATATATATGAGATTTATATAAATAAACTAATTTAGCCCCATCACAAAATTGCAGCAGGATAGGTTCTGTTATCATTTCTGTTTTACAAAACACCAACTCGACACAAAGAAAATCCAAATTCTCTAAGCATGTAATGTACAGTGTATTTAAAAATCATTTTGCCTTACTCGTTCTATTATAAGCTAGATGATTTGGTACTTATGAGCAAAATCATGATATAAACATTATTATAATGTTTAGAAATGAAGATTAACTAACATAAAAAGTTGCATACAATATAATCTTGAGTGAAAATAGTCTGAATACAAAATGGTAAATTCATACTGGTTACATGACTATGTGGAAGTTAGTTCCGCATAAAGTTACAGGTTAGGAGATATGGTACATGGCATGGACCCACTTCTCTTCTAAGCAGTCCTCACACACATGCCCAGTGTTTATCCTTCTCTTCAGTGAGAAGCTTCTACACTACTAATCTCTGTTCAACAAAAAGAACAATTTGTGTTGTCATTGTTTGATTGCTAGATCATTTTTTATGCCTAGATCTTGTAACCTGAACAACTGCTTCTAAGATAACAATATGGAATGTATTAACTAATGTTGATTTCTTACTGCTGTTTTGTTTTGTTTTTGTAATTCTGTGTTATTATTTCTATCCTTTTTTCTGTTTTGCTTTCTAAAAATAAAGGACAGTCTCTAGGAAGACAGGGGCTGACTTTTCCCTTCTGTTTAATCCTTTAAAAGTTAAGAACACTGGAAATGTTTCGGGGATACCTGCAAAATAAAGACTCTTAAATCAATAAATATCATACGAGTAGATGTTTGTAAAAATCAATGGTCTATAGCATTTAGTCTAACTGAATATGCAACTGCTAATTTTCTCCCAACTTGGCCCCCATGGTAGAGCTGAACAATTTTTGAACCTGAAACTTCTGGAATATATAATGTTTGGATTCAAGGTGCTGTTTTAAATCATTTACTTGTGAAGGAGATAGTCTTGGATTTACAGGCTTGTAGATACAGTGAAAAGCTTTTTAGTTGACTGAAATAAAAAAAAAAATCAAAACACTTTTTAGCACATGCACTTCCCTTATAAAAATAAATTGCCTAAAAGCAAAGCACAGCAGTTTGCGCACAATGAGTATGTGCCTCACCAGCAGCAGCAGGAGATGTAGGAAGAATGACAGGAACAATTTGCATTTCTATAGCTCCGTTGCATACCCACTTTCCAAAAGCATTTCACAAAGAGGTAAATATCATGGCTTCAAAAAAATAGTGAAAGGAGGTCCATGCAAGGACAGACTAGACCCAGGTTAGTGAGATACAGAATTCCAGAAGCACAGCAATGGTTGACACCAGCTACAAACAGGAGAGCAATTAATGGGTGCTAAGTGAAGGGGAATATGTGTTCTTCATCATCACCCAAGTCATCAGTGGGTAAGGATTTTTCTTTCTTTACAGTCACTTCACTACACATAAAATACATCTGCTGATTTTCTCAATAATCATTGGTCTCTATCTCTAGCTTATGGCACTGTTCATCAATTGCCTAGCCAGTTCTTCACAATCCTCAAAAATCACTGCTGCAAAAGAATGATACACAGAAACTAAAAGTATGTAGAGCTCCAATGAAGCAGCAGCCTCCTCAGAGTACGGTGGGAACACTGGGCAGGAGAGCAGAGACCACTGCTCATTCTGTAATGTGCTGGGAGCTCCTTAAGAACAACTTTACTGAGCCTTGGAAAAAACTACATACAGAAGTGTTCTCTTGTTCTACTCCCACCCTTCTTCTCAACCGGCTCAGGCGCTGTGTGACTGATTCTGAACATGGGCAGGGAAGTTCTCAGAGCCACTCAGACCAAAACTGCCAGTAGCTGCTCTACTTCTCATAGCAGCAGCCTTGACTGTCCTCCAGGGGTCACAGTCGGGTTACAAATCCCTCACAGTGCAGGGGCTGAGCAGCCTGATTGGGAACAATTTATTCGAATCTGTCTTCATTAAAATTCAAATGGAATAAGTAAGCTAGAAATTGAATAGACCCTGAAATTGTGCCTTGCTGCTCTTGTAGTCGGTAAACATTTATTCACTAAGCACAGCTCGTGAGTTCTTTCTTTTTCCTCCTTACTTACAGTTGCTCCTTCAGTCTTTCCTGCTTGCTGTTTCATTTCATAATTAAGAAGGTCAGAATTAATGAAGCAGTGTGTAATAAAGTTCAAGGAATCCCCAGGCACTATTTATTCTATTAGATCTCAGGCACGAATGTCAGATTGGCAGCATAAACCACATCAACAATGAGGCTCACTACATCCCAGGAATTACCCTCCCAGGGAGACTCACCTGCACTGTCAAGTCATTCCAAAGCTCCTTCCCCGCGAAAATCACACGCAGCTGGTCAGCTGGAACCCCTTGTCGCTTAGCAACCACTTCTTTGAGCTGGAAGATGCTGGTATCAGAATTGACCTCCACTGGGAAACCATGACTGGAGTTGAATCGGACAAACACTAATCAAGAAATTGGAAAGAGAGAAAAAAAAATAATTACTCAAAACCCTTAAATGGCAACTGCAATATGTTTGAACCAAGTTATTCCTCATCTGCCCTTCAATAAAAGGCATATATTTTCTTTCACTTGTAACTGAAAACTTAACAGTAAACCAATATATGGAAAAAAAAAGTTTCCCCAGGAGATTTCTCTTTTATATATTAGTCAGTGACCCACAAACCGAAATTCCATTCTTCCTTGACATCCATCCTGGGAAACAGAAGGACTCAAGCAGAACACTTGCTTGATTGGAATAGTGAGATTCCCATGAGTTTATCAGAGATTCAGCTCTGACAGCCTTAACCAACTCTCAGTCCCTTCAGAGTGGCCCTGAACAAAAATAAAAGGCAATGTGCTAGAAGGAGGGAGAAAATTCAAGTCACTGTACGCCCTAGAGGGAGGAACCAACTGGGGCCATGTCTAGAACACTGGAATTTGGAAATCTTGGTCAAAATCTTCATTGGTTCTATGGAAACAACTATTCATGTTTTGTTTTCAAATTAATGACTTTATTTCTCTAATTGGAACTACATTTTCCCATGAGATACAGGCTGGAATCTACAGTGTTTTGCCTACTGCCATCTAACTTTAATTGTCATGCCACCTTTTATACATACCCAATGTTATATGCTTTTGCTAAGTCTCTCAATGATGTGGTCAGGTCACTATTATTATCCTTACATAAGTGAATAAATGAAACAGTGAATAAAGGCCCAGAGAATTGTGATAATTTTCCTAAGAACATTAACTTTTTTGTAAAATCAGAACTCAGAATCATTTGATCTTATGCTAAAGCTCATCCCATTTTCAAGCCCTTTTTAGCAGAAATGTCTACCTTTTTCCTTATGATAAGAAAGATCAAGAAGAGCAACAAATAGGCTACCATAATTCAGATATTCCTTACACAGATGAGGATTAGAAAAATGGGATCAAAAACAAACAAACATACAAAAAAAAAAAAAGAAACAAACAAACAAACAAAACCAAAGCTCCAGGGAGGAACTAAGATCAAAGAACAAGGAACAATAAGGATAACATACATGAAATGATAAAGGCACCACAGTAAGAAAAGGTGGTCCAGAAGACAATGCAAGAGCAAAAACCCAATATATTGTACCAACACAGAAAATATTTCTAAAAAGTGAAGACTGAAAGTGACCAAAGTATCCCAACACAGAAAATTCACGACAAAATACTCAATGCAGAGAAAGGGCTACTTTTGATGTACTTTTAAGTAGATTTCATTCCACAACTTTGAAAATAAAAAATGAAAATGTATTGGGAACCTAGACACATTTTTATAGCATCCTCACATTAAAGACAGTAAGAAAAGCAATTCATCAGGAGAGACACAAGACAAGCAAGGGACTACACAAGATAAAGACATGGTCCCAGTTCTAATACAGATTTTCTATTACTGTGAAGAGATTTTTAGAAAAGCAAACATCATAGTGGGGGATATAGGAGAAAGCATCTGGGAACTATACAAATGCTATTACACCAATGGATAAAAAATCTAGGTGATTCCAAGTTGATGGAATTTTTCCAGGGGTGTACATCATGGAATTCTATGGCAAAGCCAAGAGCAATAATAATAATAATAATGGAAAACAAAACACAAAAAATATACCAGAGAATCTTGCATAGCCACTTTAATGATCTGTACACTAAAGCATTTTTTTTTGTTATAAAAAGACAAATTGAAATTTTGAGGCTAAGTTCAATTTGGGTAAATCATATAAACACAACAGAAATGAATATTTTTGAACAATAAGGCTGAGAGATAATGTAAGTATATGGTGGAAAGATTAATCACATACATGGCAGTTATTTGGTCAACAAAAATATTTGCATAATAGGAAGAAATGTTTTAAGCAAGTGACCTGGTCATTAATCAAAAGTCATATGAAAAATGACTAGTGTATTTTCAGCAGGGTCTCAATCTTTCTCTGACAAGTGTGAGAAATGTGTCGTGTTCCATTTCTTTTAGCTTCTTCCCCAAAGAGGAGAGGAGGCAAGCACTCAACCCTTTCCAAATGTCTTTACAGCAAGAAAAGAGAAAGTTGAAACCTGGTTATACCATTTACTAATTTTATAATTTAAGACAAATCATCTGGTTTCCTTGACTCTTACCTTCCTTAGCTGCTAAACTCAGATAATATATGTAACCTCAAAGGCCTGTTAGGTAAGGCTTATTGAGATTATGGATATTTTAGAAAATTTCAGAAACAATCATTAGTGCCAAGCCTGTACTCCTGGTACAGGGCAACTCTACTCCAAAAACAGTTACCAAATTTTAAACCACACGGGGGAGATAGAATTAATTAAAGCAGTACTCATAGTTTGTATTGCAATGAAAGTAGATTAGATGGGATGCAGGAAAATACCACAGTAGACAAATTTTCTGGCATCTGTTTCTCTTGATCATGGGCAAAGCACTATGGACAGAAGTATGACAGAGAATTTGGGTTGTGTCCGTTTTCAAAGGTTTAATTACTATTAACTTGTTGAACTGGACATGGTGGCACATGCTTGTCATACTAACATTCTAAGAGAATACAGCAGAAAGATCACAAATTCAAGCCCATCCTGGGCTACTTAGTGACTTAGCAGTATCTTGCCTCACAGTAAAAAATGAAAAAGGGCTAGGGATGTAACTTAATATGTAGGCCTTGGGTTCAATCCACAGTACTATGAAAAAGAATCAAGTTTGCATTTTTTAGTAACATTTATTATAGTATCAGAAATAAAAACCATATCAATAAATATAATCAGTAATGTTTATTATTAATAAACATTATAATGCACTGATAAGGAAAAGGATTAGGAGACAGATAGACCTTCATTTTTATGTTACTCCTAACCACGATTCAGAAACCCAAGAGGAAAAAGAAAGTAACCAGGAGGAAAGAAAGAAAAGGATCACTGGTTGATGGTGCTTATATTTCTTTCAATATTGTTTTGAGTATTCTTGCCAAGGTCTGAGTTATTATTAATGGAAGTTTAGTTTCATTCATAAATTATTATGATCCTTATACAATCCTGGATGTTTCCATGCAGCCATTTCACCCTTTTTTGCATGGAAGCACCCACGTGATTTAGGTGGAACTGACTCAGTCTTCCAAGGAGTGGCTTCTGATTAATCAGTATAATCCTATATGGCTTGTCACTGGCTCAGTGATTAGTTAATGACCAGGCATAAAACCATAAGCATTGGCATTCCTTCTTCCAGTCAGAGGGAATGATTCTCTGGAATGGAAATGCTATATGGTGGACCAACTGAACTGAAGTTCAGGACTAGCAAAGATTTGTTGAAGAAGTACTGTGAGGCTAGACGTTTTCCTGACAGAATAAAAGTATAGCTCGAGAAAGACCATTTATGTCAGTGCATATAATGTCAGCTTCCTCCTCAAGAGAGAACACCTTAGAATAGGTAGTATGTTTAGTTCTGCATACATCCTGGTATCATGAACACTCTCTAGAAACAGTGGCAACCAAAAAATAACTACATATTTCCAAATAACCCTTAGTGATAATATTTCTTCAACATCTTTGAGGATTATCACTAAGTGTAGTAGGCTCTTTCTTTACAAAACAAACAAATTAAAACACACTATGTCCTCACTTCCCCACTATATACTACTCCATTTTGTGTGTTTTGAGACAAGATGTTGCTTACCAGTGCAGGCTGACCTTGAACTCACAGTGATTCTCTCCTTCTTGTGCTTCCCAATTGCTGGAATTACAGGCATGTGCCACCATGCCTGGCTTACCACATTTTCTGTATGGAAAAATTTGAGAATTTCTTTTTTTTTTTTTTTTGAGGGCACCAGGGATTGAACTCACGAAATCGCACTTGCCAGGCAGGTGCTTAAGCCATGGAGCTAAATCCCTGGCACTGAGAATTTCTTATAAATTAGTTTTTAAATTACTTTTTTAAATTTTACATTGTTAAACCCACATACTGCTTTTTGCAAAAAGCAAGAGGTACCACATCTCTAATTCCACTATGACTTTTCTCTTTTTATTATATCTGACCTTTCAGAAATATTAAATATTCTGTACACTCTTGTTTTACAGTATTTATTTTCCTTGGTATCCATCTTCCTAGTTTTCCCCTAGAACAAAGGACAGACTTGTAACATCATCCTCTGAATTTTCCTTTGTTAGACCTTCTTTGTTAGAGAAACAAAATATTCTTTCAACGAGTGGAAAGACAGGACAGATAAACCA
>RJWT010048451.1:0-11143 GCA_004365215.1 Cuniculus paca | reverse complement strand
AAACTAATCAGAACTATGAATACCATCTGAATTTCAAATCATGATAACAGATTAATAGTAGTCATTTCCTTCCCTTTTTAGATAATTCCTCCCCTTTGACTTTCCCAATATGTATTGTGCATTTTGGATCCCACTAACACCTTTAGTTTGTTATGCTATGGAGACAACACAAAATTCACCCTTGTGACTCTAGCCCATTGCATCCATGTTCTTTGCACTGATCTCAGTCAGTTTGCCTGTCCATCCAACCTTCTTATCTCAAGGACTACAGTGGACTGCTCCCTTAATTGACATCCCGATTTATTTCCCCCAATAGTTGCAGCTGTATGCTTGCACTCTGTCAGGGAGCTACTTCAAAGTCCTGTCATACATTCCCTCTCCCATTTCAGGCTGAAGAGATGAAAGGATAAAAATAAATTATACTGTCATGATTCAGTAGAATAATGAGGAATATTGAAATGAATAAAGTCAAATATTTTAATGCAAAAATGAAAATGAAAACATTTAAAACAGTATTAAGAATCATGGAACAACAATTGCAGTATAATTTCCCAGATTATATTAACAAAAACCAGTATGTGTATGAGAAGAATCCAAAAAACTGAAAGTTTAACATTAGTAGAACAGAACATATATTTTCTAAAACACTGTAGTTTGTGTAAGTAAAATAAAACTTTTTTAAAAGTCCATATAGAAAAAAAAAACAGCAATACAAAGAACAGTAAAACAGAAACCAGACCAAACATTAATTAAAATTAGGCTAAGCGAAAAGACCAATATGTACTGTTTGAGAAGAATCAGTCATTACAAGAAACAGTATGAAAAAGACATGCATTTTACTATTGGCAATTTTCAAAATCAGAAATAATAAGGAAAATTACAAAAGGTTTTATGAAAATAATGTCACTTCAATTTTAAGATGGAATTTTTTGGTAATATAAAAGCAAAAATTTTATTTATTAAAAGTCTTATTAAAAACTTTGTGAAAGTGTTTCAAATAAGAGAATAGGAAAGGCTTTATTGTACAAATAAAGGTTCACAATGTTAGATTCCATGTTTAGAATTTCAGATAAAGCATACTTAATAGTTGGGAATTATTAAGTGGAACATAGAAAGATTAAAGACTTTATTGTAAAAAATAAAAATTTACCAAACTTTTATTTTAAAATAAACTTTTTTGAGTTTGCATGTAATTGAAAACTTTAATATACTGTTGACAGGGATATAAATAACAAATCTTTCTCAAAGACAAACTAGTAATTTGTATCAAAAGTCTTAAAGTACTCGTTTCTTTTCATTCAGTAATTTCACATCTAGAAATTTATTTTATTGGGATAAAGCATTTATTTACACAAGAGTGCGCTAAAGAGAGTTTGTCAGAGTTTGCATTTATGCCAACAAAACTAAATAAGATTTTCCTTTTCTATTGTACTTTAATAAAGATAAATCTTGAAGTGCCATACTTTGTAGCTCTAAAAGTTATGTTTCTAATATGTATGTAATGAAATAGACAATCCCTATGGTTTCTAGTAAATGAAAAAGATTGAAACAAATTTTTAGTATTCAAATTCTATTAAGGTGTATCTTGAAAAGAAAAAATCGAATAGAAGAAAGGTAAATCTAGTAGTGGATATTTGGGGATATTAAATTATGAATGTTTTAAAATTTTTATTGTTTTATGTATTTCAAAATTTAATGAGTCAATTTGCTAATAAAATGTAAGTTAAAAATATTTATCTGGTGCTGAAAGAAAATAATTTGCTACTTTTTTCCTTAGCTTGAATAACTTGAAAAAAATTTTAAGTCAAAGTTATTTCTGATTTCTCAGGTAGAAACATCTATCCATTTTTTTTGAGTCAACCACTGTACCCTTCATGCATTTCTCTGATACACAAAAATATATTCTTAAAAATGCATTCATTTGTTAACACATTTCCTTGTACATTGGACTGTAAGTCCCTCACCTGTAGGTATACTATTTCATTAATATTTGAAATACAAAATAACTAACTAGTAAGATCTTTTCCACAAATTTATGATGCTTATCAAAGATTTACTTAAATGAATAAATTTATTCTAGTTTGTGGGAAAGAAGTTTTAGAAAGAATAAATGGTTTATAAAATCAGTCAGTGATTTGTCACTTTGCTATCACTGGGAAATATGGGACACACAACTTGAAGGAAGAGAAGTTTATTTTGGTTGATGGTTTCAGTCCATGACTGGTCATCTCCCCAGGACAAAAATGGTATAGAGGAAGGACCTGGTATAAAACTGTTCAACCTATGACTGCCAGGAAACAGAAAGAAAGGAGGACTTTGGGACAAGAACATGCCCTTCCAGGTCACATTCCTCAGTGGCAAATCTACCATTGGGTCCCTCCTCCTAACAGCATATTCGTTGCTAAAATTGTGGATGGATCAGTCCACTGGTGAATACAGCACCCCTACCATCTGGTTGCCTCCAAACACATGAGACTTTGGGGGGACATTTTGGATCTAAATCAAGGCTGGGGGTTTAGCTCAGTGGATAAGCGCTTGCCTGGCAAATCTGAGATTGTGAGTTTGATCCCTGGCACAAAAAAGAGAAAAGAAAAATATCTAAATCATAGTAATTGATGATATGAATCACTTTGAATGTAGGTATTTTAATATTTTGTCCCTTTACTTTACCACTGTCAATACTCGTGTGTTTGCTTCATTCGGTCTAATCTCATTTTATCCTAAGTTTCATGGCCACGATGTAGTTCTAATTAACTTATAGGAAAATGTCTTTCTACATATACCTTTGTAATTAATACTGGGCTTGGACTGAATTTATAATACTTCCACTAATTAAAATGTCTGGTCAGTACATTTTATTTACTTTCCTATATATTGAAGTTCTCCTTTACGTAGAGAAGTGATACTAATTTTCCTTTACTTGGAAAAAGGGAGAATTAATCGAACAGGGTACATAGTAAAACTAGTTAGATAACATTATAGTAATGTGAGGGAAGAGACCCATGTATAACAGGTCTGCCTCAGGAAAAGGGCAGTAAATATGAACTGAATTAAAATTACCTGAAAGGACTTTGCAGGTAGAATTAATGAATCTTCTCTATGAAGGTTCTTATAGTTATTATTCTACTTCAACCTATTTACTGCTTTACTTCAGTCAATAAAGTAATTTTTAAAAAGACTGGTACTTTGTTGTAATTCATATAGGCTTAAGTTTTACTTGAGCACAGGAAATCAACAGAAAGAAAAGCTAAGATAGTTAAATGTATGATGACTATGTCATATGTGCCTGTTTAGTAGCCTTCCTCTTCACTCTTTCAAGTGTCTCAGATAATTTTTATGGTCACCCAAGTTAGGGTATATTAAAAAATGTCAAATGAGTAACAGTTATATGTGAAAGAAGCCGAGCACTCGAGTCCTGAGAATTCTATGCTGTGCACTTGTCTCTGGCAGTTGTTCCACCCACTGCTATACATGACATACACCCTAACTTCCTCTTCACCGTTTCGATAAAATTCAGACTGGTAATACACTTGAAAAACTGTCTTTGTCTTATTTCCAGAATGGAAAATTTGACCTGTCTCAAAGTCCCGTGGCACATCCTACTCCCTTCATGTCCCCAGTTGAAGAGGCTCCTTTTCTCTTTCAGAACTTTGTCATGCCAAGCACTTTCTAATGAAACCTTATATGAATCGTGCTCTGGTTGATTTTCTTTCCAAGTAGGAAATACTAAAGGAATTCAGAAATGAGGTAGGAGAGAGCATTTTGAACTTTTGTGGTCAATGGAGATTAATGGAGTGGGAAGAAAACTTGAACTGAATTTCAATGAATGAATTGTTTACAGATTAAAGAACAAATTTTATTCATTTTAAACTTATTATCTGATATCAATTTTCATCTAAACATTGCTACCATCTATAAACACTAAAAACATGGATAAGACAAACTGAAAACTCGACAACTACTTGAAAAGTTAAACATATGAGTATATGCATCACTTAAATTGTAAAGACAATAAGTTTGGAAAGGCTAATTTGAGAGGGTACTTTTGTTTCGCTCCAAAGTTTTCTGAGTAATAATAAGGATTCCTAAAACCCACATTCATTCTAATCCATATAGTCACAAAATATTTCATTTTAATAAAAGGTTTTAAACTAAAAATCATTGTCTCTGTATGGAAAAAGTGTCAATATTTCAAAGAAATATTTCAAGAACCTTCTGATTATTATAGTATAACCAAGACTGTCACGAATGACAAATATAAATGTACTCTTTAAGGGTTAAGTGCAGAAACAAGATTCTCAAGGTGTTACGGTTTGTACATTGTGTCAACTTGGAAGTCTAGATGCTTAATTAAGAAACTCTGCGGCTCTACATCCTGGGGTGTAGAGAACAAGCAGTTATCATTCTAGGATGTTCACTATGTCAATTTGGGAAGGTCAGAAGTTTAAGTGATTCAGCATGGGGCCAGGGTCCCTAGTTTGTAACATCCTCATCCTGTGCACGAGGAGGGCAGGCAGATGGTGTGAGTGCTACATCCATCCCAGGGGAGTAGCCTGCATACAATAAAAGACAAATGAGGAGGGACTGGTGGCTGCTTCTTCGGAGGAGCTCCAGTCTTCGCCTTCAGCTTGGACGTTGTCTCCTGGCTTCTGGCACAGACTGTTCAGCTTCTGCCTGGGACTCTTCAGCGTTTGTCGTAGACTCTTCAGTCTTCGTCGTAGATTCTCCAGCCTGTGTCATAGACTCTTCAGTCTTCGTCATAGACTCTCCAGTCTGCATCGTAGACTCTTCAGTCTTCATCGTAGACTCTTCAGCCTTCATTGTACTCTTCAGTGTTCCATCGTAGACCCATCGGCCTTCTGACACAGACTTGCACAGGACACTGCAGTAAGCTCCAGCCCTCGGGCTGGACCCCCTTTAACCTCCAGCGTGCAGACACCCTCTGCACACTCCCTCCTTCAACTTTGTGGCTGACCACTGTAAGCCAATCTTGTAATTTCTTATACAGTTGTCTATCTTGTGTTATATCTGTTTCTCTAGTAAACCCTGACTGATACACAAGATATTTATGTTGCATTCTGAACTACACATAACAACTGGGTTGAACTAAAATTCATTCCTGTATGTTAGATTTGCTTCCTAAATCTCTCTTTTTGCTCTGGTCATTAAGTGTTTTAATCTTAAGGGTGCTGTTCTTTGCAGATATGGGAGAAATAAAATGATACTTATTTCTCTGTCTTTCAAGTCTGGCTTTTGAGTTCAGTTACAGAGCATTGAGCTCCTCTAATCTATCCTTTAGGGATCTATGGTCTGAATGTGTGTATTTCTCAAAATTCATATGTTGAAACTTAAAGCCCAATGTGACAGCATTAAAATGTGAGTTCAACAGGAGATGATCAGGACATGAGATGCATGCTGGGAAGCAACACTATCATGTATATTTTTACCACACAAACACAATAGACATAAACAATCTCAAGAGCATACACAAAAGTAAAATGTAGGAAATTTATTAGGAAGGGATGAGTTTTAGATGTTTATATTTTTTGTTGCAGTGTTTATTTGATAGAAAGTATATTTCTTTTTAACTTTTAATAATAGCTAAGTTTAGCAACCAGTTTGAAAAATTGCTGAAAATTTAATAGGCTCCCATGAGCTGGTAAAAAGAGGCTCCAAAACAACCTATGTTTTTTGTTTACTCATTCGTTTTCAAAATATGTCCCCACAGATTGGCACCTTATAGCCACTGCTTTACAAAACGTTAGAAATGCAGAATCTCAAATGCCACCCCAGATCTACCTACTCAGATTCTTCATTTTAACAATCTTCAGGTAATTTGTGCTCAAGTTAGAATGTTATAAGTATTGTACATTTTATTCTCAGCCCTGGTTCGCTTTAGTGTAAAGAAAATGCTTGATCAACTCAGGAGTGTATTGCTGAAATAAGCTTTAAAATTTGGGAGTATCTTTTAGAATCTTTAACTAGAAAATTCAATTAAATTATAGACCTGAAAGCTAGGCGAAAGTAGAATTAAGATGGAGGTGAAAATAGTGGCATACATATATGAGTAAACCATGGGACTTTATAGCTAAAACACAATTAAAAAGAAACACCAACTTAACTGTTAAAGCCACAGAATATGTCAATGATACAACAAAGAAATGTTTCATGATGTTTATGTTTTTCCACAATGAAGAAATCTAATTTAAACTGGATGTTAACAGTAAGATTATTCTTCTTAAGAACAGGTATTTGAAATTTTCTTCTATTCATGCATAACTAACAGATCTACACATAGGTAATAGAAACACCTGAAAGACAGACATATAGATGGATGAAAAGTACTGTTGACTAAGACATTCCAAAAGGAGGTAAAATAGGAATTTTATATTTTACAGAAAATTTTGGAGAAATCTACCTTTTAAAATAATCTCAATCATCACATGAACATCAAGGTAATTAGGTGGATATTAATCTGCATCATTCCCAAGCCTCTCAATGTTTGATTTGCAATAACCCAGAAAGAAAAGGTACAACGGCAGTGATGAGGGATCTTCCTAAGTTCAGCGATGTGGGCATCCCCTTAAAAAGACTGCATATTGCTGAGCACCAATAATTGCAATCAAAATGCAGCATTAATATGTGGTGTGGGGGTAGCTAAGATTGTGGTGTTTGATTACAGTAAGCTGTTTCTATTACAATAGGGGCATCTTCATTGAATGAGGCACGTATACTGGATATGAATTTGACTTCCTTCTTGTGATACTTCTGCCAGCACCACCATTGCTGAACTTACAAAATCCCTCATCTACAGACTTGTTATCCTGCACAGGATTGCTTCTGATCAACGAATTCATTCCACAGCAAAGGAAGCATAGCAGTTGTCTCATGCCCAGGAATTCACTGGTTTTAAAACATGGGCTTAGATTCTGTCCATTACATTTACCAGTTGGTTTGGCATTTGGCTCTCCCAAGAAGACACTGGGGTACACAGTAGAGCTGGAGAGGAGCAGAGAATTTTCTGTCCACTCTGTTTCTGGCAGGACACTAAGAATATTGCTATGAAATTGACAGAGCAGATACAACACACCTGTGTTGCTCTGCATAGTTTACTAAAAGCATCTCCTAGCAAGTTTGTCCATTTCCATGGTGTTGAACAGCTTTTGCAATTCCATGGCAGCATATGCTACCAAGTTTCTTTGTCAAATAAGTAAATATTCTTGTGGTCATGAGTGGCTCACATTGAGTTTCATTGTCTCAGACTGGTGAGTAGGATGTAGTGCTAATCCCATTTCCTAACTGGTGGAGTTTGTTAGCAATCTTTGCCATTTCTTGGCTTGTGGCTGCAAACTTCAATGTCTGCTTTTTTGTCACATGCCAGTCTTCCTGTGTGTCTCTGTCTTCAAATGGACATCTTTTAATAAAAATCACTAGCCATATTGGATTATGGGTCCACCCTGCTCCAATAAGACTTAACCTTAACTAATGAGATCTGCAACAACTTTATTTCTAAATTAGGTAACCTTGAAACTATCTTTATAAATAGAAGATATATAGAAGAGCAGATCTTAAAATTACAACAGTAGTTGTTCCTAAAGAATAGAATTATTTTTATCTGATTGTATTTGCTGAGTTTTACACAGTAAGTTTGGGTTACTTCTGTGATAATTGAAACTATTGTGTTAAATAATTCATTTAATTTTGTATTATTACAATTCTTTATATGATCTAGATATACAATCTAGATAGAAGTCCTTTGTCTGATGGACAGTCAGCTAAAACTTTTTCCCACTCTGTGGATTTGTTTTCACTCTGTTGGTGATTTCTTTTTGTGTACAAAAACTTTTTAATAAGATGAGATCCCAGTTGTTGATTCTTTGAAGTACTTCTCGTGCAATTTGGTTTTTGTTCATGAACTCTCTGCATATCCCTATCTTCAAGATTTCTACTGATTTTCTCTTCCAGTAGATTTAGTGTATCTGTTTTAATATTTAGATCTTTAATTCATTTTGACAGTAGTTTAGTGTGTGGGATAAACATGTGTCTAGTTTTAAACTTTGATGTGTGGAAAGACAGTTTTCCCAGCACCACTTATTTTTTTTTTTTTTTGTGGCACCGGGGATTGAACTCACAACCTTGCGCTTGCCAGGCAGGCGCTTAGACCACTGAGCTAGATCCCCAGCCCTCCCAGCACCACTTATTAGAGAAGCTATCTTTCTTCCAGTGAAAGTGTTTGTTTCCTTTGTCAAAGATCAGGTGGCTGAGTGTGTTTGGGGTTGTGTCTGCATTTCTATTCTGTTCCACTGATCTTCAGGCCTATATTTTTTTGCCACTACCATGCTGATTTTATCACAGTAGCTTTGTAGTGTAATTTCAGGTTTGGGATTGTGATGCTCCCTGACTTGCCTTTGTTGCCTAGAATTGCTTTTGTTATTCTACATATTTTCTGGTTCCAAATGAATTTCAGGAATGTTTTCTCTAGATCTGTGAGGTATACTACTAGTATTTTGATTGGGGTTGCATTAAATCTGTATAGCAGTTTTGGGAGTATGGCCATTTTCACCATGTTGGTTCTTCCTATCCAAGAGCAAGGGATATCTTTCCATTTTCTGATATTCTCTTTGATCTCCTTTTTTTTGGGTACTGTATTTTGACTGCACAGATCTTCTACATCCTTTGTTAGATTGATTCCTAAGTATTTCACTTTTTAAGATGGTATTATGAAGGATGTGTGTTCCCTAATTTCTCTCTCTGTGAGTTTGTTGCGTGTGTACAGGAATGTTATTCAATTTTCAGTGTTGACTTTGTATCCCACTACACTACTGAATTTGAACATTAAATCTACAAGTTTTTTGGAGGAAGTTTTGGAGTCTTCTATGTAAACTATTATGTCATCTGCAGATAATGATAATTTAATTTCTTCCTTTCCTATCTTTATTCCTTTAGTTTTTTTCTCTTGTCGAATTACTCTGACTAATGTTTTCAGAACTATGTTGAATAGGAGAGGTGATAGTGGACATCTTTGTCTTGTTCCTGATTTTAGAGAGAAAGTTTTCAGTTTTTGTCCATTTAGTATGATGTTGACTGTTGATTTGTTATAAATGACTTTTATTGGATTGAGATAAAGACCATCTATTCCAATTTTCTGTAGAGTTTTTATCATGGATGGATGTTGGGCTATGTCAAATGCTTTTTCAACATCTATTGAGATGATCATGTGGTTTTTGATAGTTTGGCTCTGTTAATACGGTGTATTACATTTATTGATTTGTATATGTTGAACCATCTCTGCATCCCTGGGATGAATCCAACTTGCTTATGGTGTGTAATCTTCTTGATGTTTTGCTGCATTCTGTTTGCCATCTCTTTTTGAGGATTTTTGTATCTATGTTCATTAGGGAGATTGGTCTATGGTCTATAGTCTTTTTTTTTTTTTTTGGATGGGTGAATTGAGACCATTAACATTGATGGCTATAACTCATATATACTGATTTTTCTTTTTCATGTTGTTTTCTTGTTGTCAGTTCCTCTTTTCCACCTCTGTATTAATCCTTTCCTTGGCTAGTGGATCCATTCTTTTGGGCTTTGTGGGATTGTAACCCTTGTCATTTCTAAAATTTCCTCCAGAACATTTTGAAGTGGTGGTTTGGTGGTCATGAATTTCTTTAGATGTTCTTTGTTATGGAAATATATTTCTGCATCAGTTTTGAATGATAGTTTTGCAAGATTCATCAATCTGGGTTGGTGGTTATTTTCTTTTAGGGTTTAAAAGATGTCTGTCATGGTTCTAATGGGCTTTCATTCATAAGTGACTTGTTTCTTTTCTCTAACAGCTTTTAATATTTGTTCTTGTGCTGGATTTCTAGAATCCCTATGATATGTCTTTGTGTGGTTCTTTGTTTGTTTGTTTATGAATAATTGAAGTTCTGTATGCCTCAGTTTTCTGTATGTTGAATTCTTTTTCCTTGCTTGGGAAATTTTCTTCCATGACTTCTGTGAACAAGTTTTTTGTTGTTGTTTGATCTTTCTCCTGCTTTTTTGTTGACTATGACCCATTTTACGTTATTCTTCTTTGCATCATCTAGCAACTGTCTGATTGATTTCCATGGTCCCTTGCTAATTTTAAGGAATCTTCATGATTGCTAACCATAATCCTGTCTTCTATATCTGAGATTTTGTCCTTACATTTGTTCATTAAGCTGGTATACTTTCAAGGGAATTTTTAATATCCTGGATACATATTTGAATCTGTTTTATGGATTCCATTTCTTTCCTATGCTTGTTGTTCATGATTTCTATCATTTTTTTAAATTCCTCTATTTTTTTAAATCTGTATTTGCTCTAGGGTTACTAATCTTGTCTTTCTTTATGGGTACCATCTCTGTAGTTACCTGAGAAATTATTTCTGATTTGATTTTTTTCTAGACCCTCAGTCATCTGCTTTGTTATTTTCACTATTAGCACATCAGAGAGTCCCAGTTGGTGGTTTTTAAATTGTTTCACCTTATTGCTCCCTGGTTTTCCTCTGTTGAACTAGGGTTACATTTTGCTTAAGTTTTCTTTCTTTCTTTCTTTCTTTCTTTCTTTCTTTCTTTCTTTCTTTCTTTTTAGTTTAATTCCTGGCTTGATGCTTATAAATTACTTGTGGAAAGTAGCTTTATTGCTAGTAATTAGAACCCTTAGGAAATGACTACTTCTCAGAGATGTCTTCCAGGTGTAGTTGCCTTTTGGTTCTGAGCCTGTTGGAAGATCCTATATCTTTGATTTATTGGGAATAAGTTTCTGCCTATTTGGCCCATCCCCTGGTTTTTTGGCACTGGCTTACATTATTGTTTATGACCCTGAGGAAATCTCAGTCTTGGCATATCAAGAAGAACGACTGATTAGAACAATTATGTTATCTTGACCAAAGTAGTACAATCAGCAATAACAATAGCATCAAAGGCAGCCTAAAAAATGATAAACCGTGGTAAGTTTTAATTTGCCACCTTTAACTCTATGAACTAGATTTGTGGTTATATAACAAAATCTACAACAAACCAGATAATTGTGCAGAGTAAATATGCCCTCAGTATAGTGATTTTATCTTTGGGGAGAAAAAAGGATTGGGGAAAATAGAGACATAGAAGAAGAGGAAGAAATT
>RJWT010048450.1:0-11143 GCA_004365215.1 Cuniculus paca | reverse complement strand
GACTTGAGACCATACTCATAAGTGAAATAAACCAAACACACATGTGTAAACACCGCATTGCCTCCCTAGTGTAAGAAACTGAAAGACTCAATAAGATACAAAATTCCTGATAAATATGGAGAAATGGTTCTGAAATCCAATGGTGCTTTTATTCTTGGATTTGATTGGTTTAAGATGCTTTCCTACTATTCAAAGCTCTTCTTGACTTGAAGGTTTGTGTTAAGAAGTCTGCTGTGATTCTGATGGGCTTTCCTTGATAGGTGATCTGTTTCTTTTCTCTAACAGCTTTTAATATTTTATTCTTGTGCTCATTTTTGGGATCTTGATTATCATATGTCTAGGTGTAGATTTATTTTGTTCATGGCTAACTGGATTTCTGTATGTTTCACTTATCTGTAGGTCAGATTCTGTTCCTATGCTTGAAAAATTTTCTACTATTACTTCTTCAAATAGTCCAGATGTGCTGAAGGTTTGAGATTGAATTTTGCTTTGTGTTTTGCCATTTTCTATTTCAAAAAAATTTTTTATTTTATTTTCTGTGTTGATCCTTTCAAACTTTCTTTTGCCAATCAAAACAAACCAGTGTAAGTGACACAGGACTTCAAAACAATACAAAATCAACAATGGTTACCATAAGGCCTCTCATTGTCTTCAAAATAGCTGCAGATATCTGCAGACATAGTAAAAATCAAACAAAACAGAACAGAATAGAACCAATAAAAACAGAACAATGAATGCAATAAAGGACTTCAAAACAAGATAATAGCAAATCCAAAATGGCTACCATATATATCTTATTATCTTTGAAATAGCTGCCCATGTCATTAGATACAATAAAATTGAACAAAACAAAACAGAACAAAACCCAACCCAACCAAACAATGAAAATGATAAAGGACTTCAAAACTAGACAATAGGGAATCAACAATGGCCCCCACCCTTAGAAGGAAATCCCCCACAGATGTTACTGTGCATATTGTTATGCTCTAATAGATGATCAGACTACTGACTTGCAAAGTCAGTGAAACACTAAACACTATAAGCATTAAATAGTGTTCTACCTCAATATCCATCATTGCAGCCTGTGTTTCTCCTGATCAACTGGTTGCTGACAGCAGCAGGGGTGGGGTTGGCTTGTTTTCCAGCCCATGCACTGGAGGGGCTGCCTTCAGGCTCTCCCCTCAGTGGCCCACACATGGTGCTGATTTTCAGGGAGGTCTTGCTTCTTGGTGACTTCTTGTTCTCTTCCTCTGCATTCTATGAATGGTGCTGACTCACAGGAAAAGGCTAGCATCTGGCTGTTTCCCTGGAAGACCACACATGGTGATGATTCTCAAGTTTTTATAGTAGGTAGCTTTATCGCTAATATCAAGACCACTCTAGGAAAAGTCTGTTCTCCATGGATGTCTTCTGTGTGTAGGATGTTCTTGATTTTTGGCTGTTCCAATATCCTCCCTTTCTGTGGAAGACCACCTGAACCACTCTCCTTGAACAAAGAGGAATTACCTCCATTTTGACTAAACCTGGCCCTTTCTCTATGTACCATGCTGGCTAGGTTATTTCCTTTTCCCTTCAATTGGCTCTAAGCAATGTAAATAGTGCTAGCTGAGATGCTGATGTATAATCTTTGAAACTGGGAAACAGTTGCTGTTTCTCTGCCCTGTGACTCCTAAAACATGATTGAACTGGGTGAGGTGAAGAGCCGTGACTCTAGGGCTGTCAACTGGGTTTGAGCTCAAGATAAGGGGCTATGATTTCCCGGGTCAGGAAAGTTTGCATATCAGAGCTGAAGCACCTGCCCCTCAAAACTACCCCCCTTAAATGCTACCTCAATTGTGTTATGCAGATTAGTATTTCTGCATATCCTTTATGCATATTTCAGAGGTGTTTTCAAGCCTTCTATCTAGCCCAGCTCACAGTACTCATGTATTTCTCATGATTCTCACAGTCACTCATCTTCAAGCCGCTCCCATCTTTATGAAATAATGAAATTCAGGTCAGGCCCTGGGTCGAGGCCTTTGTTCTGATGAACCATCATCCTGGCCAGATATAGGACTCCTTCACTCCTCGTAATTATTAGTATGACTTAATGCCTTTATTCTTGCAGTGGGTTGCACAGAAAGTGGTAGACTGGAATTAACTTGCTAAAATTCTAGTAACTTTCCCATGGTATTACAAACGTAGCCTTCCTGGACTGTGACAAGGATGGGAAGGGCTCTCTATACCTTCCCAATTAATTAAGAGTGAACTGTTGATATCTGTTTAGCTCAGTCCCCAGTCCTGTGGTGCTGGGCTCCAATGAGGTTATTATCCCAGAGTTTCTCAGTATTATTACTGGGAGAACAACTGATTACAACCGAGATGACATCCTAGCTAAAGTAGTATATTAGCAATAACAATAGCATCAAGCATAATTTAGAACCTAAGAAACTATGGTGACTACTAATTTTGTACCTTAAACCATAATAGCAAAATCTACAGTTATATAACAGAACCGATCATAAACTGAGAGCTAGTATGAAAAATGCTTCCTTTTGGTATAATGATTTTACCTTGTAGTGGGGAAATTCACAAAGGAGGGTGGATAAAACAAAGATAACTGAAAAGAAAGTAGAAGCAAGACTGGAGGACAGAGGATGATCATGCAAATTTTGGGAAACTAGAGGAGGGCAGAAGAGAAAGAATGAAGGACTAAGCAAGAGATTATCTGAACTTGGTCTCTGGCTTTAGGGGATAGGATTAATTTTCTGTGGCTAGAGTTCTCCCCAATCGTTTAGAAAAGAGAAAAAAAAAAAGACAAGGAGAAAAAAGGAAAAAAAAAAAGAGTGGTAGAAAAGGGGTGACCCCACCCACCTGCTTCTATTTCGTATCTTTGTCCTGAAGAACAACACTGGTTCACCTAACTTACCAGCAACATGTTTGTAATGTTTCTGTTGCTTAGGACTTTTCCCAGCTGCTCCATCTGCCTGATCCTCATGTGCATCCTAGTCAGGGCTTTCTGTCTCCCTAGTGTTCCCACCAGGCCCAGTCCCACCAATGTAGGGGGAGGAGCCCGTCACCTGGATTCTTACCACATGCTGGTACCTGGGTCCCACTGCTAGATTCCTGTCGGGCCAGTAGCAGGGTTCTGTTGATGTAAAAGGAGGGGCTGGTCCCCCATCAGTAGATTTTATCTCTTTATCTCCACTCTTTCACCGGAGGTGATGAAGAAATATTTTGAGGGTGAATAAAGGCAATTGGTTTCTTACTCTAATAACCTCTTAAATTTAAATATTCACTGTATATTTCAATCCTGCCTCCTAGTTTGCCTGGGTTCAATGATCACATCTTCAAATCAAACAGAAAGAACCCAGTTTGTCCCACTAAATTTGTGATTTTTTCATGAGAAAACAATTTTCAGGGTTGTTTATGTACCCAGTTAGTTTTCAGAATTAGAAAACAGTTATCTTTAAGAATTTTATAAATTTGTGCATTTTAAAGTTGTTTATTGGAGGGGACATTTTTCTTAGGTCTCTCCTCAATGATTCCATATCAGCATGCCTTTATTTCTTGCTAAGTTGCTCATGCACAGCCTCCGATTGGAAGATTTTGGTAAAAAAGCGAAGGTCTCCGCATGATTAAATAATTTATTCTTGGTTGTTACATAATTAGGGGGCTCCATTTGCAATAAGATAGCATCACCTTGTACCAGAATCTTCTGATAATAGATCTTGATCCAGATTGCACTATAAGCAGTATTAACACCTTGGAAATGGTGCAAGCAAATTATTAGTCTTGACACCTTCATTTGATTTGCATCTTGTATTTTGGGCTTTCAAAATATTTCTCCTGCATCTTCATCTCAGTGACTAATTACTATACTCTTAGGAAACTGTACTGCTAGGAATCACTCTCCAAGAAAAACCCATATGAGGATGAATAGTAGTGAGTCTTTATGTGTGAGAATTTTCATTAATTTTTTTTATTTTAAAAAGCAAAACAGAAAAAGAAGATAGAGATGATACAGAATTTCAAAAAAATAGTAGGAAATTAACATTAGTTAATATATTGCATATTGTTTCTCATCCCTAAATTTTGTCATTTCATCCTATTTCATTGTCTTCTAAATCTCAGCCCCAGCCTACACTACCACCTTAATGCTGCTCAATCTATAGATTAGTTAGAGTTATATACATCTAGCACAACTGATCCACTTACAGCACTTTCCTAGAGATAATTCCTGGTTATTCCCCCTGTCTCTCATCATATAGTTTTGATCCACGCAAGTGGAGTTATGAGAGGATATGTGATTGAAGCCAAATCATAGGATGTGTATCAAAGTAGATATGAGGCAAAGTCTGTGCACATTACTTACAAAACCTATTGATTCAGAGTATGTTAATTTGATTAAAGAGACTTAAGAACCAGACATTTAAAGTTCTTATTTCTCCCCTAAATTTCTCTATTTCTTAAACATATACACTAATCCAAATGATCACATCTGCCAGTCTTCAAGGGGTATTTTGTGTTAACAAATAAATGAATCAGATAATCTAAGGATAAACATCCTACCAGCTAAATATTAGGAGGTATAATCAACCTGTTCCAGCTCTTAGGAGCAATGTCATTATGCAGGTCAAGTGTCTGCACAAGAAAGTGAAGAGGTGAATCCCATTCGCTGTCTATTTCAATCACTGCCCACACTCTATTCACACCAGTGTCCACAGATTGTATTCATATCTTCTGGACCTGTACTTCTCCGAATCCCTTTGCTTGTCCCCAGTTTGAAGAATCCAACTCCTCATAGCAGTCAACATTATTCTTCTGTGTTTCGAATACATTCAATATGCTAAGGTACAGCATCTGTTACCAAGTGGGCCATACAATGGTGCATATTCAGTTCAACACTGCAAGAAAAAATAGATTTACATGATTAACTTTCAGGAGGTAAAACAGGATGTGTCTACTCAGTGAAGCAATGTCTTTACTTGGGACAGGGGTCTGAGAAAGAGCAACAAAAATGATAAAAGCAATTTCTCAATATTTCTGTGATTTGGAATAACAGCTTAAGTAAAAGAAGCTTGTGGGGAAAGTACTATAAATCAAGGAAAACACAACTTTTCTTTCATTTCAGCTATTTTTCTTTATTTTATTTTGTTAGTATGTGTTTGCAAACCGTGCATTTTCCAATTCTCTTGGGGAGCCGGTACATGTACATAATATAGTTTGTTTCCGTTTTAATCCCCTTTTCTCCTGCTGCTTCCCTCCTCCTCAGTTATTCTTTGTATATTATGGGAAGAAATGCACTGTCTCTCCCTGTTTTGTTGATGTGTTTTATGTGTTCCTTTGAGCACCCTTATCCACGATCAGCGCTGGAGAATTCTCTGGGGCTACTTAGTACTATGTCTTTTGCTGCTGCATTCCATGGAAGATAAAGCAGAAGGCATATTCATCTGCATGCTGCTGTATTTCTAAAATGTCCCCTAGGTCCCACTTTGATGAAAGATCCCCATATCTCCATCTTCTTCTTGGTAGTAAGATAATGGTTTTACACCAGTTGTTCCTAAGGGCTACATTCCATGCTGAGTGAACTGCAGATATGAACATCATACTACTTCTTGTTTTATTCATAAATAAGCATACATATGCATTCTCTCAATGACTTCTATGGCATTGCAATGAATAGACATAGAGACGAAATTTTCATCTCCATTCTGGTAGTACTATTGCCTCTATATTCTAGAATTCATTACTTAATACTCTTGATTCTGTGATCAAATGGTTATGGAAAATGACATGAACTTTTCACTAAGTCCACTAAATCAACATTTTTGGTGATGCACAACAGAAACAGAAAAGCAGTATTTGACCCCGAATCTTTGAAAACTTTGGCTCTCATTCCAGAAAAGCTGCAATTTTCCTTCCATGCCCTTGAAGAATTAGTCACAAGTAAAAATAGAAGGCCTACAGAAAACACTGTATTGGTGAGGAATCTGATTGAGTGTTTATGTCAAGTGATCAGTGATGTCAAGCTTTTTTCACTGAATATCTGTGATAAAATAAAAGGTTTGGGATGAATTCAATCATATTGCTAGGAAGCAAAATTAATCCGCTGAATTTGAAATTCAAATCTTGATTTATTAAGTCTGCAAAATTTTCACATAGAGCTGTCTGGATATTTAGTTGATTTCTAGGCTCTGTGTGTGTGTGTGTGTGTTTAATTTCAAGGAAAATCTTTCCCCAACTTCCAAAGCAAACAACTGTCTCCATTGTCAACAGTGAACAGTTCAACATTACAAACTTATAAAAGTGAAAGATGAAATTTCATGTTTCAGCTGTATTCTAACCAAGGAACTTAATACAAAATAACTTACCCAGTATCTTCCCTCCCTAGTAAGAAACATACAAGACACATAGTTTTCACTGCATAGAAATAGTGTGCAGTACTTGCCTAAAGCTGAAGGCTCTTGTGAGATTTATTCTTCAAATATTTATTAACCCAATAAAGACCCATCTCAGTCAATAGATAATAAAGTATTTGGAGCAATATTTTCTTGATATTATTATTAAGATGAAAAATAATATTGAAAGCAATATAATTAATATTTTCCATTTTAATTTTGAACTATCTTCCTTGTCACATGCTATGTCAACTATTCCCTGAACAACAGACTGTTACAATCGGTGGGAAGAATCACTGTGATAGGGAAGAATTTCTATAAGTGTCTCTAATATAGAAAGACTTTGCAATCCTCCAAATTTCTCTAAATATCAACTGAACTAGTGTGGTCTTGTCTAGCAACATTGTTTCTGACAGTATCTGCATATGTACAGTAGGATAAGGATAGAAGCCTTTTCTAATCAGCTAGCAAAAGGTAACCACTAATTTTTAGGAACATAGCGAGTAGTTTTCATGCCTACTCATTGTTAAAATAGCAACTAGTTAAGATAAATGTGGGAGCTGGTGTGTAACTCAGTAATGAGAGCTGCTGAACACACAGGAAGTCATGTTTTCAATACTCTCCCCAAAATGATAAATGTAGATAAATGACTGCAAACTTAAGTATCTCACATAACAAAAGAGTCAGACAAATATAACTTTTTCAAAAATAGTTAAATTGTGAATATGAGTCTTTCTTGTACTTTTTTGTGCATGCATGTATTGTACTGTGTCCACATGTGTACTTGTGCTTGTCAGTTGTTTATATGATAACAGATGAAAAGGATCTAGGTTAGGGAAGTCACAAGCAGATAAGGCGTGCAGGGGGAGGAAAAAGGGTTAAGATGCAAAGTTTATATGCAAGTCCTCGTGGTGGCTGCAATTTTTACACATCAAAAACATATTGTACTTTTAAAAAGAACAAAAAAGAGACTAAGAGTAAGATAACCACAAAAAATTTCAAACAAAATTGTTCTTCATATAAACCTCAACTTAAAACAATGAGAGCCGTCTGTGTGATTCTATGTTTATGATTTAACAAAACCCAAAGTAATTTTCAAATGCCAACTGTGTAAGAGGAATTTTCCCAATACTAAAATCTTTTATGTTATTGAAAATTGCTAAAACTGGTATGCTTATGTTTGTCTGGAAACTGATTTCATTTAAATATCAGGAGAGTAATTAAGTGCAACTATACAATGTATGGATATGTCCAGTGTTTTTAATAACCTGGTGAGTACATCTTTAAGTGTTCTACTATAATAGAAAGTGAAATTTTTGAATATTTTTTAGTTTTACATTAAATATGATATATATAAGTGTATGCTCATACAGTTGCTGTATATTACTGGTGGGATCAGGTGATAATTTCCTGACAACTAAAAACTGAACATTCTCTAGCTGCTTCCAGATGTGGAAACACAGACTCCCCAGGTCCCCTTCCGATCTCCAATGATCCTGGCTTCTTGTTTTTGATATTTCAGTGACACACAAACCCATGTGTATATCTATTCTCTTTTTACCTCTGGGGTTTAAGTTAGTTAGACTAGACTTTCCAAATGATGCATCTGTGAAATCATTTTTTAACATTTAAATAGTGTATTCAAGGAGCAACAGCTGTAATCATGTCTTCCAAATATGATAAAATTGTTTTGAAATTTTTAGCATTTAAAAAACTTTTACTAGTATATGTTTGAAGTACTTTATGCTTGCATTCCTTGCAAGGAGTTAGTGCATGTATTAACATACTTTGTGAAAAATATGAAGGGAATGGAATTCTTCCTGATTGCATTTCCATGTTAAAACTTTCAAAAAAATCATTACCCTCAAGTCATAATGCTCAACATTCATGATTTCTCAAAGGCTGATCCTATTTATGTTCTCCTCATTGTCTGCAGGTGGGACAACATTTTGTGAAGCCCCTGTCATCTGCAAAGACAGTGTTCCATCAAAAAGGACAGTGAACCTCTTCTCTTTTCCCATGATCAAGCGGATTCAATCTTTGTGTCTCTATTTCCAAAGAGAGAAAAAGAAAAACACAATTAGAAATTGTGAGAAAAAATGTCTAGCGTGCAGTGATCTAACAATAATGATGGCACAAACTGAGTGCAAAACATGGAAGTGAGAGTGATTCAGAAATATCACAAAGTACATGGGAAATTCCAAACTGCACTTTGGTCCGTTGGTTTTTTTATATTTGGACACAAATGAGGTAAAAGTTTTAAAGAGTTGAGAGATAAAGGTATAGTTTAGTAGACATGGGATACACAAATTTAGGTTGTTATGTCTAATGGATCCACATGAAATAGAGTAAGGAACATATGTATACAAACAAGCACATATACACACACATGCATGCACACACACACCAGTGGACACAGGCCTCCCCATAGATCACCCTACCTTTGCTTCCTCTGAGCAGCTAACTCAGATGGAGATTTCAGGTCAGCACGAATCAGACTGAACACAAATGCAAGGAACAGAGCCTGCGTCTTGTTAGAGCTTGTCTTCCCTCGTCTTCAGGAGCTCAGTACAACTGAGATGTTGCTGAGATTTGAAATAAATGACATTTTTAGAGCTTTTTTGCCTTTCTCTCAAATTTAATGAACCTATAGTTTTTCATGTGAGAGTCTTGATGAAATCTTCTCAATTCTTCCTGGTGGGTAGAAATGGGCTCTGTTTGACAGTGTTTTGTTTTCCTAACAAGATTAGTGGTTAAGTGGAGTTTAAGTTAAGCTGAATAATTAACCTTATAATGTGATAGAGAAAAAAGCCACTTTAAATATATCATCCTGACTCCAACAGTGGAGAAGGGCTCCTTTTTTGCTACAGCCCCACCAACATTTATTATTCGTTGATTTCTTGATGGCAGCCATTCTTTCTGGAGTAAGATGGAATCTCAATGTTGTTTTAATTTGCATTTCTCAAATGACCAGTGATGTTGAACATTTCTTCATTTGTTTATTTTTCATTTGCATTTCTTCATCTGAGAAGTGCGTGTTCATCTCAGATGGCCATTTTTGGATTGGGTCTTTGAATTTGGGGGCCTGATGTTTTTCAATACTTTCTATGTTCCAGATATAAGTCTTTGTCTCAAGGACAGTTGGCTAAAATTCTATCCCATTCTGTAGAGATTTCTTTTGAAGTTAGAGATTTCTTTTGAAGTGCAAATCTTTTTAATAAGATGAGATCCCAGTTGTTGATTCTTTGAAGTACTTCTTGTGTGGTTTATATTTTGTTCACGAACTCTTTGCCTACCCCATGTCTTCAACATTTCTATCTACCTTATCTTCCATTAGATTTAGTGTTTCTATTTTAATATTTAGATCTTTGATTCATTTTAACTTTAGTTTAGTGCATGATGAGAGACATGGGTCTAGTTTCAGCCCTTGGCATGTGGAAAGCCAATTTTTTGGGCACCATTTATTAAAGAGGCTATCTTTCTTCCAGTGAACATGTTTAGCCCATTTGTCAAATATAAGATGACAGTCTTTGTAGTTGTGTTTGCATCTTTTAATCTGTTCCATTGATCCTCAGGTCTGTTTTTTTGGCCAGTACCATGCTGATTTTATCACTGTTGCTTTGCAGTATAATTTCAAGTCAGGGATTGAGATGCCTCCTGCCTTACTTTTGTTGCCCAGGATTGCCTTTGCTATTCTAGGTCTCTTCTGTTTCCAAATGAATCTTTGGAATGTTTTCTCTAGATCTGTAAGGTATGTAATGGTATTTTAACTGGGATTGCATTGAATCTGTATAACAGTTTTGGGAGTAGGGCCATTTTCACAATGTTGGTTCTTCCTAACCAAGACCAAGGGATAGTTTTCATCTTCTGACATTCATTTCAATCTCCTTTTCTAGAGTACTATAGTTTTCATTGTACAGGTCTTTTATATCCTTTGTTAGGTTGATTCCTAAGTATTTTATTTTTCTGGATGCTATTGTGAAAGGTGTTATTTTCATGATTTCTCTTTTAGTGAGTTTGTTGTTCATGTACAGGAATGCTATTGATTTTTGGGTGTTAACTTTGTATCCATCTACACTGCTGAATTTGTTTATTTAGTCTAGTAGTCTTTTGATGGAGTTTTTGGTGTCTTCTATGTAGAGTAGCATGTCATCTGCAAATAGTGATAATTTAACTTCTTTCTTTCCTATCCTTATTCCTTTTATTTGTCTGTCTTATATAATTGCTCTGGTTAATGTTTCCAAAACTATATTGAATAGGAGTGGTGATAGTGGACATCCTTGTCTTGTTCCTGATTTTAGAGTGAAAGCTTTCAGTTTTTGTCCATTTAGTAAGGTGTTGGCTGTTGGTTTGTCATAGATGGCTTTTATCAGATTGAGATAGATGCCATCTATTCCAATTTTCTGTAGGTTTGTCATGAACAAGTGTTGTACTTTATCAAAAGCTTTTTCTGGATCTATTGAGATGATCCTGTGATTTTTTTGTCTTTGGCTCTGTTGATGTTGTGTATTACATTTATTGATTTATGTTAAATCATTTATGTTAAACCATTCCTGCATTCATGGGATAAATCTCACTTGGTTATGATGTACTGCATGCTGTTTGCCAGTATTTTATTGAGAATCCTTGCATCAATGTTGATTAGGGAGATTGGCCTATAGTTCTCCTTTTTATTTGGGTCTTTCTCTAGTTTTGGTATCAGAGTAATACTTCCCTCCAGGAATGAGTTAGGGAGAATTGCTTCCTTTTCAATTTCATTGAAG
>RJWT010048449.1:0-11150 GCA_004365215.1 Cuniculus paca | reverse complement strand
TTGTGTAACTTTTAAAATTGTATAATTGGAATGAAGTGAAATTTGTTTTTTTCTACTGTAATTTTTGGTATGGTGTTTTAAGAATGTGTTCTTGGCCACCGCATTGGAGCATTACCAATTCCTTGTCACATAAACTATGACGACCGATATCAACCTGATACTCTTAATTTAGTGAAATCCAGATTTTGTATAGTGAAATTATTTTAGTTTGCTACAGATCAGTGTTAAGAAACGTACAGATTATCAGGTTATGGATGTAGCTCAGTGATACAGCACTCCTAGCTTACTCTTTGGTCTTCACCATCACCACAAAAACACAAACCATACAAATTATTGATAATTTTAATTCATTGAAAAATATGAATGTTTTACTTGTTTATAAAGCTTAGTGCCTCACATATTGTAACTGAGGGTTTGTTAAGTACATAAAAACTTAAACTTTCTGAAAATGACATTTCAAGAATGCTTAGCTTTCTAGAATAGCTCTCTTCTTTCAACTAGTTGAGGAATAAAGCATTAGGACCCCTTGTTGGAGCATAAAAATAGCCACCAACCAATGAACATTAATAAAAAGCTAATGAGGATATTGACTCTTCAAGAGGGATTTCACTCAGTAGCTGTTGAAACATACACTTAGATGTTAGGTCACTATTGATTATTAGGTGGTGGCTATCACTATGGTATCAGTCACCCCAGCTTACTTGATGAACTCATTTTATTATTGTCTCTCATTGTTTTGCAGTACTATTTCACCCAGCTTGGTGGCTCCAGGGCTCCCCTGCCTACCTGACTAGATGTCATTGAAAATGGTGATTTGCTGGGAATGTGACTGAGACACATGCCCTATACCTCCACCTGGCCCCTTTCCATAAGGTGTCTCTTTCTCACCGCATAGTGACTGGATTGATCATTTTGGAAGACAATCTGTACAGTTACTTTTTTAGTAGAAACGCAGTAATAGGAGAAAGAGACAAGAAATAAGAGAAGAACCCCAGCATTTCATAGTGTAATGGCAACAGTTACACATGGCAGAAGATAAAAAAAAGAGATAAAACAGTTCAGGTGGAGATGTGGAGGGGCAGGACAAACAGCCCTGGGTAAGCAGGGTGTCCCTGGTGCTTATTCACTGGAGATGCACTTGAGCTCATGCCCTTGACAGTATCCCTGTCATAAGTATGTGGCATTAACCATTTGCTTTCAGCCTCTGAGAAACTGAGTCCAAGCTCCAGCTACTGTAGTGAGTCAGTTGGAATAGCACATGGAAAAGTGCAGTAGCTACAGGGTCAAAATCACATTGTTGTACAGAGTTCTATATTCCCTTTGAGGAGAAGGAAAAAATATCAATGGAAATGATTATGCCAACCTTGAATGAGAATGTACATGGTTATTGATGGTTATCCTTTCTCACCACCTCCATTCCTTGCAGTGGATTATTATTTTGATTATTGATAATATGTACAATTGATTTGAAAAGTCTTGTATTTATAAGGTACTCATGATATGTTAGGCAGTATTATAGGTTGGAATATTTGACTAAGAATATAAAGGAGTAAATCTAGTCATTACTTAGCGGTGTTTTATACAATTGTTTTAGTTACTCTACATAAATTCTGAGAGTCAGTGTTAGTTTGCTGTGAAGCTTCTAGAAAATCATTTTGTGTCCATGTGACTCCTTTTAATAGATTCTATCTGTAATACTCATCTGCATAGATCTTGTAGGTATTAAGACATTTATATGTATTTTATATATAATATAAAAAAGCACACACTAAGTACTTAGTAAATGCTCAATATCACTTTTCCCTTCAGCTCTTTTGTAGATTGAGATGCAGACATATACTTGCACTCATAATCATATAATGTCCTTGTATAATTTAAGCATTAAATGACTATTTGCATTTATTCATTCTACTAATCTTGGTATATCCCTTAGAGTGTCTTGGTTGGTGTCCAGGTGCTGAGGGCTCTTGGATGAACCAGCCAGAGTCCCTGTCCTGTAGAACCTATAGTAGAGGGTTTCTCTGTGAAAAGACATAGAAATGTGTAAGACTTGGTGAAATGGATGACATGAACCAATGCTACACTTTTGTGAGGGCCACTTTAATATTTCAGATGTAGTGTTCAGAGTTCTAGTGACTGAAAGACAGCCATGATGCGATAGAGTTTTGGCATTTTTGAAGGAGTTGCCTCTGGGTGGCACCCAGATACTGCCAGGGTGCTGGTGAAGATACCCTACTAGGTGGTACTTGTCAACTTCGTTCCTGGTTTATTTTAGGAAGTCAACTTTAGTTACAGGACCTAGTGTACTATGTGGTAAGAAAAGGTCACGAAATAATAAGTTTCAAGTTTAGCCTTTTCTCACCCCTGTCTTCTTTTGGGTACAATTACACCTATTGTAAGCTCCTCTCCATCATGCTCATTGATCAACCTATCTATTTAAATGAATATGATTTGAAATAGGAATATGAAAAAAACTTCATAAGGAAGTTTATCTTTTGCCTCAGACATTGTATCATTAATACTTTAAATCTCATTATAACATTGTAACCTGAGTGCCACATCTTTCTTCCTATATAGAGAGCTTAGAGAAAAATTGTGGCCTGGTGTCATCTTCATCCATTCATTTATTATCCATGTTCATAATGATGATTTCAAATATCCAAAAATAGGTATATTAGGCTGGCTATTTCCAGGAAAATAGATAAGAGTTTTAAACTCCACATATGTGGATGTATTCACAGTAATTTGTTCTCTGGGAGTTACTGAAGATGAGGATGCATTCAGTTTTGTTTTTTTCCAGAGTAGAATTCAGTACAAAGAAGCATTTTTTGATCACATAGTGTAAGTTTCGGGCAGGCCCGAAAATACATGTTTCACATGTATTTTTATTATCTGTATAATAACCTGATGAGGTAGTTATCTGTAGTACAGATGAAGAAACTGGTTAAGTAAGGACCGCTAATAAGTGGTCATGTTGAAACTTAATTTCACTTCTGTTTGAGGCAGTAATGACTATACCTTACTGTTGCCCTTTGGAGGGATTCTTTTCTTTCTCAAATTTTCTATAATTAATTTGAATCTATTATATGTTAGACTATAGAGTACATGTAATGCAGTTAGATTTAAAAACACTTTGTACACAATGTGAAAATATAAATGTGAATTTGAACACCATAGTCCTATGTTTAGCAATTACAGTAAATAGTATAATTAATTCGTAAGAATACAGGAGACATAAAGGTATTTAGTTTCTGTTTCAATTATTTTCCTTAGGAAAATAATATGTATTGATTTAAGACTTTCGTGCCAGATTTTAAAGCGATTCTCATATTTCATTGTCAAGACAATTAGAGATTTGTTGTTTCACATCCTTCACCTTAGTAGGCATTTTTGCCTCTAGGAAAGTCATCCATGATTTTTGAGGAAGTTTGATGCATAAAGGAAGAGAAATGAACATGGATGGCTAACAAACTCAGCTTGGGTTTTTGCTGATAGTAAGGAATTGAACATCATAGCCCCAATGTTGTAGCTTGATTTGAGGAGCAGCCATAGGTACATGGGAGAGAAATTAATTATAAATAATTGAATCAGTTAAAGATAATTTCTTTTGTTCTCCATAAACCCATCCCATTTCCCACAAAATCCTCTTCTTTTTTGGTATTGAGTTTACCCTAAAGATCCCTTGAAAGTTTTGCCTTCATGACTCTTGGCATGAGAAATCTGCCTTTCTAGCAAATGACCTATGTGAGTTTTATGATCAGGGATATTTGAGCATTTCTAGGCCAGAATAAAGCCTGCATGAAGAGAAACAGTGGGAAGCAAGATGGTAATGCTGGATTGGGTCCAGAACGGAAAGAGCTTTACATTGTAAGCTGTGGCCTTGGGACATGGGACATTGTAAGGCGCCTGTGATAGGTGCTCTGAAGACGGGGAAGACTAGCATTAGAATTTAGGTAAGAAGGAGTGGGAGCAGGGGACAGTGTGAAAGAAGAGGAATGATCTGGCAGATGGGCAAGAGGGAGGAAGATCTGAACCAACCTGTGACAGAAGTGCAAGGAGAAATGAACCAATGACATTGAAGTGCTGGAATTCCTGGTAGAAGACGGCATGTGGGAGTAGGCAGCAGGGGAGACCACAGAAGGGGCTGGAGGCTACACAGACTGGAGGATGGCAGTACCTTTTATTCAGCTGATGCGAATTAGAGGAGAGCTGGCTAGGAGGGAAAACCAGGAGTTTGTGAGCATGCATCTGAGATTGAACTTCCACTGGGACTTCCATTTGAAGGTCTCCAGCAGGCATATGGAAGTGTGTAGCTTGAGAGAGATTTTGACTGAGAGAGTTATATTTAGGCGTTTTCTCCATGGCGGGGATTACGGAAACCATGTGATCAGATGGGACTGCCATGGAGGACATTACGCAGAGAACAGCGAAGTCCTGGGAGAATGGTTAGGGAATGAGGAAGATGCAGAGAGCTATCGAAGGGAAAAAAGAAAACACTGTCACAGGAACTCAGGAATTGGAGGTGGTCAGTGGTTCTGACTTCTGCAGAAGATTAAGGACAGTGAGGTCTTACAAAAGGGGATTGGATTTGTCTCAGTTTTCATAGTAAGGGGAGAAGCTGGACAGTTGGAGATGAGTGAAGAGATGATGAGGAAGTACAAATAGAGTAATTGTCAGAGTTTGATGGTAAAGGGCTAAAAGAGACATAGCCTAGGATGTGAGGAGGCTTTTGAGGTCAGTGGAGACCTGTGTTTATACAAAAGTTCTTGTGTGTAGGGGCAGATATTGAAGATGAGTTAGCTAGAGTGTGATGCTATGGAGGATTCTAGAGGGCAGTGGTTCACAGAGATAATGATTCATTTAATACATATTTATTTATTTATTTATTTTACACAGCATGTGCTAGGACTGTGTTAAGGTTATAGGGACAGGACTTGATCGTAGCCTGTGAGTATCGAAAGGGAAGATTGAAAGTTGATAGTGTGAATTTGGGCCTGGATCATTAGGAGGATGATGGCCCACAGACTCGGAGAGGACAGCCAAGCATGCGGGTGAATGCTGGAGTGTGTAGGAGGGAACAGGGTGTGGTGGTTGAGGACCTGGTGAAATATAGGCTGGATGGCAGTCTCCCTTCTCCAGAAAGCAAGGAAGCTCATCTTGGATGGAGGGACAAGCATGAGTGGGTGCTTGGAAGTGGGTTAGTAAAGTCATGGGTATTGTGATGGAGACAGGGGGAAGACATGCAGAAGTGAGGCTGCAGAGGTGGCAGGAGCCACACAAAGTATATGTATCTTGAGTGTGGGTGTTGTTGTTATTGTTTCGTTTTCTGAGCTCTGAGGCATTACCATTGAGAATTTAAGCAGAGATGAGCAATGATCTAATTTGCCTAAAGAAGGAGCTCCTGGCAGCAGTGTGCTGGTTGGTAAGATGGGCAGGCAGAAAGCAGACAGGCTGCCCACTGATGGTTGGTGAGGACTTAGGTAGAATAGGCAGAGAATAGGCAGGAGAGAGATTTAGCAGGTAGAGCTGACAGGATTTAGGTTTGAAAGATTTTCCTGGGGACCAGAGGTTGAGGGGGTCATGAAAGATAGGGAGAAATTTGTGGAAAAACTGAAATGAGCTTCTTGATTTCTGACTTAGATAGAGGAAAGTAGAAGGAGTCATTTCCTGGAAAGATGAGAAATATTCTGAATGTGTTGAGCTTGAAGTGCTTATGGGAGGTCCAGGTGGAAGAGCCCAGTAGATAAGTGCCATGTTTGCAAACTGCTGGATGCTGCGACCTGGAGAGAGAAATCTGGATGCCCAGAGCCCAGAAGAGGAACTGACACACGTGAGAGTTTAGCAAACATACAATCTCGTAATCCAAGAATGGAGTGTCTTCTCAATTTTCTGGGTGTCTTGTCTGTTTTCTTAGCTGTCTACAGTTTAGCTGTTGAACTGTTACTGCAGTTAGGCAAAACAAAACAAAACAAAAACAAAAATATAGCAAAATCAAAACAAACCAAACCAAACCTACGAAAAACAATCAGTACTACCATAATATACTTTTACTATTGCTCAGCAGATCCATGATGAAGACTAGACCTTGAGAAGAGGATTAGATCCTAGAGTGGGGCTCGGATTACTTGAGGAACTTGCTTTTATCTCAGTTTTTGCTCCCCTCCCTCTTCCCTCACCATGGATCCTTGAGGCTTTGAGTTTTTAAATGAATTTTATTTTTATTAACCCTGTGTGAATATATGACAATGTTATTTCTTGGTTTCCTTTAAAATCAGTGGCTGATCAGATACTGTTTTTGTTAGGAAAACACATGAATTAGAATATATGGTTTTCTAGAACCTTTTACAAGGAAATCTATATTATTTATTTTGCTGCCCTGGCAGTCTTTTTAGTATGAAATAAATTAGCAAAAGTAGAATTGATGGCCCTTTGCAATATTGAATTGAAGCACAGTTGAGACATTGCCCCAGAAATAAAAGGCCTGTCTGGAGCCTTTTTACACTGGAGTCTGCAACATAGCTTTCATTTATTACTGAGAATTAATTTTCCTCATGATGCAAAGGGCAGGAGTCTTACCATTGTGGAAGTAATGTTTTTTGTTAGCAGTAGGAAAACAGTAAAGCTTTTAGTCTGTCCTTTTGGTTGAAAAAAATGGCACTTAAATCAGAGATTGCTTAAACAGATATGATGGTCTGCTTCCTAGGAGAGACCCACTGTGGACAAAAGATTGTGGGCCACTTGCAAACTTTGTTTACACCCTATTTTGGATAGATAAACTGAAAAAAGACTTTTTTTTTAGTAACAGGAATTGAACTCAGGACCTCGCACTTGCCAGGCAGGCACTGTGCCGCTGAGCTGTATCTCCCACCCCTGAAAAAGACATTTTTAAGACAGTGGGAAAAAATTGAACATAGACTGACTGTACATTGTACTAAAGAATTCTTGGTAATTTTGTAGGATATGAAATTGTTATTTTGCTCGTGTTTTAAAATACATTTTTCTATCAGAAGTGTATACTAACATATTTACAGGAAAAATTGTATGTCTGGGATTATCTTTAAAAATGATGAGGCAGAAGGAGTTGGGGTCTTTCAGTGAAATTTGATTGGCAGAATGTTGATAATTGTTGAAGGTGGGTAAATAAGTTTCACTGTACTATTTTTACCGTCTGTGCACTTGTGTACATTTCCACTAAAAAATATTTAACCAAAGCACAGGAAGTAACCAAGAGGAGGGCAGAGTTGAAAATCTGTCTCTTCCATTTTTGACACTTGTATGGCATTCATCACTCTTCCTGCCCAGTGGTGACAGACAACCTCTCTGTCTTCCTGACCCCAGGTGATGCCTCTGCAGCCCAACTGTGTTTCGATGGTGATATTGCTGTCCCACTCAGGACTTGGCAGTATTCTGGGCAGCTCTTATCTCATCCTTTGTAGAGGCTTTAGCCTCTAGTGGAAATGGGAATGTTGAGAATTCCTTGCCTCCTGACATTTTTGTGACTTTTGAGAGTGAGACATAGGATGAGAAATTGAGAGGAGTGATCTATAGTAAGTACAAGCCATGCTTCTGTATATAGTCCTTGTGATGAATCCTAGGCTCTGCTTTGTTTTGAGTTCACATTTATGCTGTAATCAGAGCCTTCACTTTTTCAAACAAAAGTGTAAGTCAGTGCTGTGTGTGTGTGTGTTCACATACGTACTTTTTAACTTCAAACTAACCTCACATCTGAGTCTCTGCCTTTACAGAGAACAGCGTAGCAAGATGAGGTGATAACAAAGGAAAATGGTTTCCATGAACCAACATAGACCTGTTTGCTTTTCTGAATTATTGCCAGTATGGTAGGATGTTAATATGTCTTTTCAAAGGCAGATGGGCTCTTCTTTCCTTTTGATGATCAGTTCCAGTGTTATTTTGGCATTTAGAACTATGCCTTTCCTCTCAGGATCTTCACATGCAAAGAGGAAGGACCACAGTTTTCTTGACACCAGCTACTGCTTGGTTTAAGCAGATCTAATAAATCTGCTTTCAGCATCCCTGAAGTCAACCCTGTTAGCTGCAGTGAAATGATCTGTGATGGCAGAGGATGATTGTTTTCTGAGGATGCGATAATATGCTTTTGAGTCTCATGGTGAGGTAAATTGGCCCAGTACTTTCCTGTGTCTTATGTTTTAGTCTAGGACCATTCGTTAGTTCATTCATTCATTCATTCATTCATTCAGTGAATACTCTTGCAGCCTATTCTGGACCAGTACTGTCTGTATTGGGAGTTCGTTCCCAGGGCTGAGCAGTGCTTCACAGAGTGGGCCATTCTGTTCACTGCAGCAAATTTCGGTTATGTTGGATCAGGGAATCATGGACCTGAGGAGCTTATGAGGGTTTCAGAAAATCACATAATCTTCTTCATTTGCTTTTTCCTGCAAATACTTTCTTAGTCTCTGTCCACCCAGGGATTTATCTGTTTGATGATTTTGGAGAGAGAAAGACCCATTCCTCTTCCTCCTGCCTTTCTCCTGGAGGATAGTGGGTCACCATGGTCCTGCCTGTATGAGGGAGGAATGTGCTGGTTAGCATTGCACTGGGCTAGATAGGTAAGTCACCTCTAAATCCAAGGCTTAGTTCATGCAGAAAGGCTGCTTACCAGTGGTTAAACTACATTCTTGACTATCACCTTCAAGATGATAATTTTGGACCTTACATTCTTTTTGGTCTTATTTGTAACTTGGTACAAAAATAGGGAGAAAGGTGTTTTCTGTTGGGGCTCCTTCAACTGTGTACAACATAGTGAAAAAGAAGTCCCCTGTCCAACCTTGCAGCTGTCACCCATCCTGTAAACCCCACCAGAAATACTCTGCATATACAGACTTGTCTAGAAGTGGGCGTGTGTACCCCCTTTGTTTTCTTTTACCCAATGATGGACACTGTTATCCATTAGCTTGTTTCACTTATATCTTGATGGCTCACTTGATGCTTTTAATTAGCTATACACAGTGTATTAATTTTATAGTTATAAAGAATCAACCTGCTTCCATTTGAGGCTTACGCCCTTATAAACAGTGAGAAACTGTAGAACTCTGTTGCTGGGGGGGACTAGTTGGCAGCTGCTTTCCAGGCTTTCTTTTTCACATGGAAGAGACATGTATCTTGGTCTGAGCAGCCAATAAGACTTAGCTTTTGATAATGGTAAACACGCTGGAAATCTACTGTATGTTGATGCACTTTTTCTGTCATTTAATCAGGTGCTATAAACTGAATAACTAAAATGTATCTGTAGGACAGTTAGCAATAATTTTTATGAGGAAGCTTCTTGGTATAGACATGCAAAAGTTATTTGAAAGTACAGTATGAATGTGTATATCTCAAAATTGGATATTTTAGGGAAATCACAATATGACAACAGTCTTCTGTATTATATTCTATGTGAAAGTGTCTGAGTCTAGATCCAGTTTTCATTCCACAACAATTAATGCCATTGAGTGTTTTTCCAAGCTATTTTCCTGGGTCATTACTCCCTAATCAGAGTTAGGTCTTGATAGAAGGTTTATCAAGATGGTTTTAATGCTGACTTAACATCAGTGATGTTTTAAGCACTAACTAACCTGTCATCTTGGTGTTAGATGTCTTTTCAAGGTAAGAATTCAGTCTCTGTTAAGTTATGATAGCTCAGATCACCCTGCTTTTCATCTTTGTATCCTTTCTGTTCAATTCCTCTATTTCACTTGGAGACTTTACCATATTCTGTTAACTAAACCCAGTGGATGCTGTTACTGATATTGCTCTTATGCTGGCTAATTTGCCTTTTGATTATAAATACTCATCATGAGGCTGCTGGATTTAGTGTGTGGTCAATCAGGCTTCAGCCAGAGAGGGCAGAACCAGTAGGACTCCTATAAAGAGTTTTATTGCATAAAACTGGCTTGCTAGACTGTGGGGGTGGCCGAGTGAGCCTGAAACCTTCAGAGTAGGCTGTTGGGAGGTGAGACTGGAACTCTAGGGCCCGGTGCAGCCTGCGGTCCTCACATGAAATTCCTTTTTCAGAGAAATCTCAGCTCAGATTGTAAAGCTTTTCAGCTGATCAAATCAGCCCACCCAGGTTATCAAGGATAATTGCATCTAAATATCTTCACAGCTACATCTAGGTTAGTGTTTGATTGAATAACCATGGATTATAGCTCAGCCAGGTTGACTTCTGAAACTGACCATCATCTTGTGTTTCTCTGTTGCTTGTTAGATTTCTCCAGTTCCAGCAGTCAGTCCTTCTGCAGCCATTTGCACTTGGCTGTGTGTTTTAGTTTTGCGTTTTCTGCTTCTCCTGCTTCTGCAGTTAACTCTTATTGTTGTAGCCAGGCAGCTCTGGCTCTGCGCCAGTGTCAAATATTGTTTTCTTTCTTTTTTTTTTTTTTTGGTTTTACAAGATGTATATTTTCTCATCTGTATTATTTGTCTTACCAGGACAGAACCTTATATTGTTTTCTTTATTAGCTAAAGTTATAGATCAGCTTAGCTTTAGCTCCCAAAGACAATACATGCAAAATTGGATGCTGCTTTCTTGACTGGTGGCTATTGTCGTTGTTCTTTGTCCCCTTAACTTGGGGAAATGCCATACAGGAGGTTTGTTAGGACTCAAACAGAATAAGAAATCTAATTGCTTCTCTATGTGCCTCTTCTTTAAAAGAGTTCCCTTCCAACTTCCAGAGCATTCTCTTTGATCCAGTGCTCTTTCATGTAGTGTTCCAAAGTTAGAAAATTCCAGTGTCATTATTCGAAAAGAGACATTTATCAAACTTGATTTTTTTCACGTTAGAAAATGGTAGTGCATTATAACGAAGTTTCTACCAAGTATACTTCACTAAACTAGCCTAGTGTTTTGAATCAGTTATTAACTCATAGAAGTCTCTTGTTTCTCTAGAATTTTTAATTACTTATAGAAAGTTTTATATTTTCATATCTTTATTCTGTCCTTTTATACTCTAGAGAAAAGAATGCCAAATTGTAGCTGAATTAGATAAGCAAGAGGGCAAAAAGTGTTAATAAAAATCACTGGTTAAAAGGCCCAAGATTTAACTGAAGCCACTTATCTATGATTAATAGAAATAGAATTTTTTCTTCTTGATATTTTAATGTGTAATAACATAGTCAGATGGAAATAATTT
>RJWT010048448.1:0-11143 GCA_004365215.1 Cuniculus paca | reverse complement strand
AAAAAAAATTATATCCATACTATTTTTGAAATTTTAAAGAATATTTTAGTTTAAAGTAAATCCAAAGATGACTATGTTAGTATTGTCGAAAATACATGGCAATTAATCAAACTTATTTAATCAAAAATTAACATGTGTGAATTAAGGTTGTTTGTCTGAATATATATATTTGGGGGGGAGGGTACCAGAGGTTGAAACTAGACGTTTCATACTGAGCTATGTCCTTGGTCCTTTTAGTTTTTAAATTGGGGATCGAACTCGCAACCATGCACTTGCCAGGCAGGCGCTTAGGCCGCTAAATCCCCGGCCCTTAGTTTTTAAATTTTGAGATGAGGTGTTGCTAAGTTGCTCAGAAGGACTTGAACTTACTATTTTCTTGCCCTGACTTCCTATGTGCTGGTATTTATAGGTGTGCTGCACACCACACACAGCAATTTATGATTATTTAGACTCACTTTCCATTGCCTCTGATATTAAAGCGATAGAGAATAATCAGTATTTGTTTTTTCTCTCTAATGGACACAAAAAAGGCACAATAGAAAAGAATGAACCACAATACAGAGGATGTATGGGCAGAGATTTCATTATTGATATGGTATGTTATTTGACAATCTGCAAGAGCTACCACAGTAGGCACTAAATCCTTTATCTATTGGGAAGGGATTGATGAAGACACTAAAAACCGAGTTCAGTTTCAAAGAAGCCATGATCACCATGCACTCTTTTGAGGGGAAGTACACATTAATTGAGGAAATGGAAAGTAGATTGAGCATAGTCATTTCCATGTATCCACATTTACATTCCTGATGTTTTAAAGAATACTTAAAGAAGTTATTGAAAGTAAGGAATATACAAGGAAGAATCTAAAACATGCTAAATAAACTTTAAATTATTGATGATGTAAAAATTAGTTTGTACCTTAACTTCGTACAACTATCTTACATATTTTATATGTTCTTTAATGTATTTCATTTTCAATCTGTGTATGATAATTAACTTTATAAGGTTTTATAAGAAAAATAAATGAACCCAATATTAGAAAAATAAAAGAGGATGGAGGGAAAGGGAAAATAATTGAAATGTATTATGTCCTTGTACCAATTCCCTACAGTGAAAGTAATCACTATGTATTGCAAACATGTACTAATAAAAGTTTTATATATATATATATACTTTGCAAAAAAAGCTTTGTAAGATGAGAGTGTTGTTTTGTTTTGTTTCGTTTGGTACTGGGCTTTAAGTTCCAGGACTTCACACTCAGCCACATTCTCATCTTTTTTTTCCTATTTCCTATCTTTCTAATTGTGGGACAAGGACTTGCTAAATCGCTAAATTGCTCAGGCTGGGCTGGAACATGTAAACCTCTTGGTAGACTCTCCCGAACCTGTGCCAAGATGTTCAGCTATGTACTAGAATTCAAATCATTTAAAATTTCAGTGATGAATAAAGGAAATGCTATGGTCTGAAAATGAACAATGCTACATGATTTTATTTCAAAAATACATCATGTAACTTTGTATTAGGTTTTTAAAAATCATGAAAATTTGAAAATTCTACTTCGATAGTTTAATGATATGAATGATGACATGCCAAGCTATGTATGCGAAGCTTCTGAAAATTTTTAGATAACAGAAAGTTTAGTAAAGTTCAGTTTTAATTAATAGCTATATTGTTCTTTTTGAGTTAATTCAACTTTTAGTACATTTTTTCTTTCCTTTCTTCCTCCTTTTAGTCCTTCTTTTCTCTTTCTCTCTTGATAGCAATGATATATATATATATATATATATATATATATATATATACACACACACAGATTCTTGCTTTTATAGTGTCGTTATCGTATGGGTGGATAGAATGTATATATATAATAAATTATATATTTAATACGTTACATATATTTATCATGTATGTAAATGTATATATTTATCTTAGTTATTAGCACTAAAAAATTAGCACAAGTAAATTTTGCTATTTCAGTTTTACTTTTTAAAACATAAATACATGTGGATTCAGTAGTGAAAAACATGGGAGTTGGTATCTAAAACAGACATTATTGAATATAAAAAGTGAATACATTTACACTTATGATTTCAAACACATAATTATGTACTAGTGTTTTCAAATCATTGTTACCTCTTCGTTTCTCCAATATTTTGTTAGCACAATTTTCATTTATAAAGTACAAACAAAAATAATGACAATAAAATGTGTGGTATATGTGTGTATTTTATAGCAACAAATAGAAAGAGATCTTATATTAAGTTATGTCCAATATTTCTAAAATTATCTATGAATGTTTATATGTTTCAGTTAAAAACTATTTTAGTACTGAATTTGATATAAAATGGCAAAAATATTTGGATCCCATTATGTTTATTTCATTTTTAAACTTGATATTCCAACCTTAACTATATTTTTTGGAACACAGGAAGGTTATGGCTATTCATCTTAATAAAATAGTAAAAAAAAAACCTTACTATTAATATTTTCACTAGAGAAAATAAGCAGAAAAGATATGTTTTGCATGAATGCATGTGATATTTATGTCACCCTGTAGACACAAAATAGAATTCAGATAACTGTAACACTATGCATAAACTAATTTTCACCTTCCAACTGTTAAACAAGAAACAAGTTTTACTGATCAGAGGTACTCCTTAGTAAGCTAAAAAACAGAATTTTAGAGAAAACTTGCCTTTTTTGCCTGTTGTCTCTGATGTGGCATAAGAAAATTCAATCATATCCTCCAATTAACTCTACATTGTTAAATAAGCTAGAAATATATATTTTACGGTTAGGATAAAATTATTTTGAACATATAAAGTGAGCTAGATAAAAATTTGAATTCTAGAATTATACTGTATAGACTGTACTCATAGATGACACCTAAGAATTAGTGCTTCTTATTTTTACTCTCTAGATCCTATTTAACACATTTAAAAATAACTGAATGAATTGTTGCTCTGTTTTCTGAAAGTTTTAAATTTTCTATGAATTATATAGATTTCAGGATATCACAAAGGTAGTTATTTCTCTTGTTACTGCGATGATTACCCACATGATTGATTAGAATGATATTTAAAGAAAATAACTACACCTATTAGGTGAAAAGTAAAATTATTTGAATTCTTTATTTAAATGTTTACATTGTCTCTGGTGCTTTTTGTGGTTCACTGAAGCTAACATGTTTTCTTGTAGTGTCTGTAGGTGCTAATCTGGGTATCTTGGTCAGAACTTTTTGATTGTGCTATTTCAAAAACACAAATAAAATCCTTTTAAACTCAAGTCTTCTCCTTTGATATGAGAAGTAAAAATCCAAGAAAACATAATGAAAATTCTAACTTTTGTACATCCATCTCATGGAAAATTATAGTTTGTATGCTTGCAATTATTTAATTTAAACTTTCAATTCATTAACACAGGCCAGGAGTCTAATGTGGTTAAGAAACAATGACAATGTAATGCAAAATTGTGCTCCTATTCCCACTTAATCATTCTTCCTTGAAGAAATAATTATGTAATGAAATAACAGTACCAATGAAAAATTTTCTTTATTTGGAAAAAGAGAAAAGACAAGTCAGTTCCTTTGCTTTTGGTGTCTGAATTACACTGCGACATAGAAAGTGCTACAAATGGCCAATTAATAGAAACTGTATTTTGTTTCTATTTAACAAATAGTAGTAACTTGTAATTATATGCAATTCTAAAGACCTTTAGTAACAAAACATATTTTAGTGGTGGAAATTCAATGTTACTAGCTTCAATGTATAAAATAATTTGGAGACAATATTTCATTATTGTACATAATTGCAAAAATGACTGATCCAAGACAACTGAGAAAGGCAGGACCAAGTTGTTTAAGAAACTGTAATACTGATAAAGTCTCTGATCTTTCATCTCTGAGTAATTCTAGGCAAATCTGTAGTTTAGGTTTAAGCTTGAGAAAACAACCTTAGCATTTAGTGAGACACATAGCCTGCAAAAAGGAAACATTTGAAGAGATGAGCAGTAGTAGATGAGAAATCAAGGACATTATGTAGAATGTTTTGTGTTTATAATCATTATCCTTATCCTGATATTCGTGAAAACCTACAAAATCCTGTCTTTGCTTCTCTTCTTGTCTACACTTCCTACCCTTACAGCATATTCTCATATTACGGATACTGAACTTCTTAAAACCTAAGCCACATGTCACATCATGTTTGCACTGAAAATCCTTCAATAGCATTTTTTTTTTTGGTACCAGGGATCAAACTCACAACCTCCCACTTGCCAGGCAGGTGCTTGTGCTGCTGAACTAAATCCCCAGCCCCAATAGCTAACTTTTTCAGCAGAAAATCATATCCTTATTCTGGTCTATAGTCCTTGCAAAATCTGAATCCTCACTACTTCTCCGACCTCACCTTTCAGATTTACTCACTTGATTTCACCTGCACTAGCTCATGTCTCCTTAGACAAGCACAATCCTCACTTAGGGTTTTCACGATTATCGTCTTTGCAAGGAATGGCCTACCTCTGATACGTTCACAGGTAAACTACCCATCTTGTTCAACTACCTGCTCAAAGTCACTTGCTTAAGGTTCTCGTATTTAAGAGATGACCTGATTTCATTACCAGATTTTGTAATCCCCCTAGCGTTATCTCTTGTTTCCCCTGACGCTTTATCATTTGAATACATTAAATTATTTGTTATTTATTTTGTTAACTTTCCTTAGACATTCTTTTAAGACTTTTTTCTAGCCTGGATCCTTTGTGAAGACAATTTTCTGTTCATTATTATATCCTAAATGACCACAACAGAAAAAACTGCTTAATAATTATTTGTTAACTGATAAATACATGTTAGAGACCTCTATCAGTATGGGCTAAGTTTAATTTTAATTAATAATAAATTAACATTGGTTAGAAGAAGACAAGTGTTATTTATTTTTCACAGAAACACAGGACTGTTTTTTGACTTACAATTTAACATTCAAGTCCTTTCTTTTTGTAATACTTTCTTCAATATATGTCAGCTAATTAAAGGTTCTACATGAGTCCATTCATACTCTAGTCAGGAAAAAAAAGAAAATAATCCAAGATGAATCTTTTTCTTATATTTAAACTACATCCTGAAAGTCACACATACCAAATTATCTTACCTTTTATTGTACTGTTAGTCATCTTGTCACCTACAACCATAAAAGAAATTTTAGGTTTTAGTTTTTATTTTAGATTGTCTTGTGCTGAAGTAAAAATGCAGGATTATATCACTAGAGGAGAAAGGCAAAAGGATTTTGTGGACAGTCAATCATCTTTGTTGCAAGATCCAAATGCATATGATGTGTAGGCAATTAGATGTGCTGACCATTAACATTGTTCAGCCAGTGTAAGATTGGTTTACATGTTTTCTCGGAATACTTAATATTAATTACCCCATACTATTCAATGAATTCTAATTTAGACAATAATTTACACAATCAACTAGACATGGATTTGTGGAAAGATACGGATTGAATGTGTATTTCACAGGATTCAAAAAAAAGAAAAGGTATCTAAAGCCATGAACAGTACAGTGTCTTAGAGGTTTACCGTGTAGCTCCAAGAGATAAAAGGTCCTAGCCTGGGGCTTAATTCCAATGTCCTCTAAAATTCAGAGGTCAAAGGAAAATGATAAGTCAATAAAGACCAGGAAAGTCACACCAGATGATTCAGAGGAAAATCAAAGGGAAGTCGGTGTCACAGGGAGTAAGGGAGAATAAGGTTGCAAAGAAGACTAGGCAAAATATCTTGACAGATGAGGTCCAATGAAAACAGAATTTACTGTTAGACATGGCAATGTAAAGATCATTATTGATCTTAACAATAGCTATTACTACAATGGTCTCCAAAAATGGAAGGAAAGCAATTGGAGAAAGGAAGTATATGCTTTTCTAAAACAATTACCAAAGAAATAGTGATTATCAACATAATTTTATAAAGCAAGGGAATATCTAGCCTGTAAAGTTACTGAAGGAAATGATTCATTAAGAGTAGAAATACATGGTGCCTGAAAATGAGGTGGCAACCATAGGATTACTGGAAGAAAAAAAAAGGGATGAAAGCTAGTAAATAATCACAAGGATTGATATTGTAAGGAAGTTTTTTTCTTTTTATACTTAAGTATACTTTTAATGGAGGTAAAATTGTATCTATGGGATTCTATAAGTATATGAGGTTTTGATACACATACAAACTGCATATTTAAATCCAGTTAAACATATTATTTCCTTAAACATAAATCATTTGTTAATGGTGAAAACTTTCAAAATCTTTTTTTGTGAACTTTTGAAATAGAGAATGTATCATTATCTATTTTCATCATGCTGTAGAATAGCACACAGAACTACTTACATGTAACTATAATTTAGTACAAATTAATCAACATTTTCTCAGCCCTCCCTCATCCCTACTTTCCCCCATCCTCTAATCATCAACTGTAGGAAAATAACATTTTTAGATGGTACATATAAATGTGGCCATGTGATATATATGTCTGATTTATTCAACTTAGCATAATGATCTTTAGTTTCATCCATATTGTCACAAGTGATAGATTCCATTCATTATTCATTATGACTGAATAGCAGTTCATTATGTATATGTAACACATTTTCTTTATTCATTCTTTGTTGATGAACATTTTGGCTGTTTTCATTTATTACTATGAATTATGCAACAATGAACATCGGAGGATAGCTGTCTCTTTAAGAAGTTCCATTTTTAAAGCAGGGAACATCTACTAGGTCAGTGTTTTGGTAAATTTCATGGTGAAACATGTGCAAGTCCTCTCCAATCTTCTATTCTCTCCTGAAATAAGTCTGAAATAATAATAAATTTTAATATAGACAAGGAGTGAAGAAATAACATAAAGTAGACATTTAATTAGAAGTGGGAAATAATTGTCTAGGACAGAAGTTGGTATCTGAAGCTTAAATGAGTATCATGGTTTTGCTTGTAACAAGTGCATACTCTCAAGTGTTTCACCAGATTTTCTTAATTTGCATTTTAACAATGTCAAGAAATGATTTATGCGCACATCATTTTTAAGAAGTATCAGAACAATGGATGAGGAGAGCAAATTTATAAAGGAAATGTAGTGTTGTCCAAATGACTAGTTGCCTTCTTGAAGTAAAAGGTGAAAGATTTATGCAATCTGAAGAGAAACCAGACTATTGCCCTCTTGAAGCAGTAGCCATGATTTTTAAGGTGAAGGTAAGCTTGCTGCTCACTGTCCTTCAGGGAACATCCTAATTATGTAATATCTTCTTTTGAATATCTTTTAGAAACACAAATGTTAACAAGTTCAAAAAAAATATGTTGCAACATTAGTCTTTCCATTTCAGTAAATGGTACTATGATCTTCTCTGTTGCTCGAACCTCACACTGTGAGGTCATCTTAATTTCTTTTAGCTTCTCCAACTTACATACACTCTGACCCATTAGGAAATCCTGTAGATTTTACCATGAAATTTACACCAAGTCAATCTTTTCCTTCTCATCTTCTCACATGTTGCCTTAGACAACCCTCCCTTCTCTAATCTTGGGTGATTCCAACAGCCTCTCGTTATATACTTTTGGAACCCAATACTCACTCTCATCCACATTCTAACATTGATAAAAACTAACTGAAATAACTTCAAATTTTAGAGAACTTAAAAACTATCCCAGTTAAGACATAGTGATAGAAATTTAGGATAGTTCATGTCATGAAGATAAGCCCAATACTGAAAGAAGATAGCTTGATTTTCCTTTAAGGGATTGAAGGGAATCACTATTATTTTCTAAGTTCCAAGGAGCCACACACTGGACCTGGAATCAAAAAAAAATACTTTATGATAGTTTTTATTTGATTACATATTTTATTGCCATAAAAATTAGAACAAAGGAGTGATAAAAGAAAAAACTTTCAGTCCACATTATGGACTAGTTAAACAGTGCTTCACTGGATTTTAGCTGAACTATTCAAACATAAGGATGAAGGCCCTGGAGAGATGTTATGGACAGACTTACAAGTATCAGTTGAGTAGGGGGACCAGACAACGATGTAGGTTTATAGCATCATTAGAATACCACACTTGAGCATAAGAAGCGCATTACAATGGGAAGTATGTGGCAGGCAAAGCTGCTCACTTCATGCCTGGAACACAAAAAGGTGAAAGAGGAAAGCGTGCTGAGGTCCCACTAACCACTTGAAAGGTACCCCTCTAATGACCATAACTCCTACAAGGAGTCCTTACCTCTTTAAATTTCCACATATGTCCAATAGTGCCCCTAAGGGAACAAGGCTCTAAATATGAACCTTTGGAGAGGGCAGAAATTTAAGAATCAAATTATACCATGTGAGTAGGAAAACAGAGTTCCCACCATATTGACTGGATGACATGAAATTACTAGGGAGGTGAAATTACTAGGGAGGTGCATGTCTGAAATTTTAAGAAGAGCTTCCAACTGGGCCTTGACTTAATAATTAACATCTAAGTAAGTCAAATGGAAAATAAAAGCAGTCTCAAACCAACAAAGTCACTGTGAAGATGATGGGATTTGTTGAAGTTTAAATAGCCAGTAAAAACCAGTTTCTGTAACTGGCCCAGAAATAATTCCATTATTTACTATTGCGGTAGAGTGGGATACTCCATATGTACATTTTACTCTTTGGTATTTTCATTTCCTAAAAGGTCCACATAGACAGCTTTTTTTCTATAGATTCCTTGCTCTAGTTACATTTAATACTTTGTTCCCCCAAATACTACAATTTCTCACTAAATATCAACTAAAGAAACAACATATAGTAAGATTCAGAAGTATTTATTGCATAAATTATGAAATTAAAACTCCATTTTAATAACAATTTGAGCTCTCAAATCTGTTTGCAAAATAAAGCTCCAGGGTTTCTTGATTTTCAGCATGATATGAATATTAAGAGAATGTTTGCGATTATGTATAAGAGGAAGCAATACAGTTCCCTGCCTCACATTTCATCAAATGTGAGGAGACGATTTAACTATTAGATACAATAATGAAACCTAAACGAGCACTCAGAAGTACATAACAAACCAGATGTAAATATAACCAAGAATAGGGGCAAATCATCTGAGGGAATCGGAAGTACTTCCTGAACTCCTGACTATAATGATTAAATCATAAAATTTAGCACTTGATTACATCCCTTTTTTATTGTCTTTGTTTCATGACTATAAAATTCTCATCAAAACTGAAATTTCTACCTGGAAAGGATCATGCCTTAGAAAAGATATTTTATTTGGCTTGCTTGAATTAATGAACAATGGATTAATACTTAAAATTTAATTTATACTCCTCCTGAATACCGTGACTGCTTACTATTAATCACATTTAGTTACTTAATCAGAATTTCAGCATGAACCTTCTCTACTAGAGTGATTATTTAATGTTTTGAAATACAATGTACCAAGATTTTTAGTAAATGAATGACAGACTGATGATCACAGCTCCCCATCTCCAGAATCTCACCAAATGAAATAAAAGCACTTTACACAGAAGAAATAAAATGAACAGTGGAAAGTGACAAGATGTGAACACAATTTGGAAGGCAGAGATGTATGGACAATTAGTGAAAGTGAAATAGATTAAAAAGGCTGAATAATAAGTTTAAAAAGATGGAATGGAACAAAATGTGAAGTAGTTTAGGTGGCATAATCTTATGATGCCCCAAAGTAACTTGGAAATTTCAGTTACATGTTGGTGTGGTCAATTAAGAAAATAGTGAAAGTAAGTGTAAGAAATATTTAAGGATCTGCCCAAGTACCCTTTCCTCTTACCAATCAAACAAGTGATGGCAAAATTTTTAGTTTCCAGTGATAACAAACAGCCAAGTGCAGTACACGTACCATAGTTTCGTTACCACTGCAGTTCATGTTGTTATTTATGCTTCTACCACCCATGCTGAAGAGTAAGGTAAAAATCTCAGAAAAAGCTGAACCAAAAGGATTCTGAACACAGTGAGAAAAAATTTAAATGCCCTATCAAATTGTTGCTGGAATACTTGTTTCATGACTCATGGTGACAAAGAACGACACCAAGGACACAGAAGATAAGGTGCCAGCAAATTTATTTAAAAGATACACATGCAAGAAATCAAAAGATAAAAAGGCAAGGAATTGAAGCTTCTACTAATCGGGGGAGTGGTGTTCTGAGTAGTATATCCACAGCAGCTTTTACTCTAGGAGTTTTTAAGGAATTTAGAAAGGAGTTTGGGCCATTATGAAAGCAATATAACATCTGCCCAATAGGAGACTACCAATTTTTTAGGGTTCAGTCTTTGCAGTGTTCATACAGGGACAATCCACCCTTAAGCCAATGGCCTGTCTGATAATGCTATATGAAGGTCTCAGACAGCTGAAGGACACCTAGCAGATATTTTTTTGTAAGAACCCCAGAAAATCGTGACTCAGTCAACTCCATTTTGGGAACGTTGTACTGACTCCAAATTAGATTACTAACTCCTATTTCACTAATTCCTATCACATTATGAGGACTCTCCTAGTGAACAAAACACTCTTTACCTTTACATATTACAATAAACTTTACAGGTTGGAAAGTTATATGATCATAGACAATACTTCTCATGGGCATTATATGTACTTCATTTTAAAAATATGTATCATTTCAAAATATAAAAACAATTATGATTTAAAACTTCTGAATCAAAAGTAAACCAAATTAAAATCAAATAATAGAGGGCCGGGGATCTAGCTCAGTGGCCTAAGCACCTGCCTGGCAAGCAATAGGTCGTGAGTTCAATCCCTGGTGCCGAAAAAAAAAAAATCAAATAATAGAAAAAAGTCAAAACATTCAACTGAACAGAAGAAAACATTAAGAAAATAAAAACTACAAATAGCCCCACTAGGATTTCTGCACATAAAGAATCTGCAATAAGGTGAACTAGATCTTCTGAAAATACTTAGAAGATATACTGAAATAATAAAAAAGGTAAAATTGAAAACAAAATAGCGTGAAAAGCTGAAAGGAACTCTTGCAGAAATGAGCTTTTCATCAAAGTAGGAAAAAAGAACATAAAATGAAAAATAAAATATAAGAAAAGTATGTGAATAGGTCAGAAGATGCTACATTGAAATACAAGAAA